>VUQR01001493.1:26738-54245 GCA_015108515.1 Hemichromis elongatus | reverse complement strand
GCCCTCCACACCACCCCACCACCAAGAATCACACACGCACACACATCTCAAGCTGCAGGAGGATCGATTGTCGTCATAGAAACTCTGTCATTAGATAAATGACTGCTTCCCCGAGCTGTCAGATTAACTTTGACAGAACAATCAACACTATGTTATTTATGCCTGGCTGACAAAGAATCGTTTTGGCTTGGCGAGAACCGAACAATCCCACTGTGTCCCTAGTTGTCCTATTCACTAAAGTACGCCACGACAAGGGTTGAGTTATGGAACATTGGACCTCCTTTACTGCCTGTTTACAGGCCAAGATTTGAATCACTCTCCTATGTAGTGGAAATAAACCCTTGGTTATTCACTGGCAACTTGTTGAAATGTACTTCCTGTCAAGCTGACACCTCTAAAGTTGATGTTTGAAATTAGGCAAACAAAGAAAAAGAAAAAACGAATGCACAAAATAATAACAACCGACACCTTCCTTCAATCCTACGCTGCCAAGTATCAGCAGGAAAGACATAGCAGATGTATATTAATATAAAGCATATATGTACAGAAGATGTTTGAAGAACAGCGGGGCGACGATGATTATCATTACGATTTGATGCTCCTGGCATCAACAACATTTGTTCCAGCACGTTTGGGCATAGGATTATATTTCCCATGGATGCCTTTCATATGTTAACTGTGATTGAAAAACTACAAAAGACGCAGAGTTTACAGCAATAATCACGGCCAAATGTTCACTAACTTTAAACCAGCGAGCGTACACAAATCCGTGCGCGTGGGAAGAGAATATCAATGCGCTGTCTGCTTTGTTTCCATTCTCGGTGTTTTTCCAAACCGTTTGCCTCCTCGCTTTATGCTCTAATTTTAAATCTGTTTGGCTTTTGTGGAGGAGTATTGTTCTTTCCTGCACTGTGCTGTTAATGAGTATGGTTAAGAACATCATTATATTTTAAGTATCATTTGGGTGTTCACAGTGGGTGATCTCGACAATAATCTGTTTTCTTGTTTCATATCCAGAGTGACAGCAGTGGGTGCCTCTTTAATACCCAGAAAATCATTAGCGCTGAGAATCTTTGGTATGCTGGAGAGAGAGAGAGAGAGGGAGAGAGAGAGAGAGAGAGAGAGGGAGAAATTGTAATGAAGACGTATTAACTACGGGTAATTTGGTTGTTCTTCAGCTCGAGTTTCCCTTCGCTCTGCTAGTTGGTTTTATTTGCATTGATGTCTCCTCAGAAGTAGTTTGCTTCTTGAACAAAGGGGCTGGCGTATGTTAAGTGCTTTTGAAATCACAAGCGTTCCAGCCACAAGGGCTGGGCCTGATGAAAGGGTGTGAAATACAATGTGAAAATCGATTTCGATATCTTCTCATTTGGCCTCGCCAAAGCCCAATTTTATGTCAAAGCGGCAGGCACGGGGCCGCCATGCACATGTGTGTGCATGCAATGACGCGCCGAGGAAAGGGCAGGCCGGCTTTAAGCGTGATAAAACTCCCAGCGCCGAGCTGCGAACAAAAACGCATTAAGGCTGTTTAGATTTGACATAAAAGCTTAACAATTACAACAAAAAATAATAATGGAGCGTGGTGGCATGAAAGCATGCTACTGCAGCATCAGCTTGAAGGCCACCACAGCAAAACACTGAGCCACTTATGGGATACAAAGGTCAAATACTTGATTTTCATTTCCTCAACAACAGATACAATCGCAATACAGTGACACAAATGTGAATGCTGTCATTCATAAAGGAAGATGCGTGGAAAAGGGGGCAAATCGCAGGAAGTCGGGGGTGCTTACATAGTGTATGCGCATCATTATGCTCCTCACAGTCAGTCAGAGCTGAGCCAGGCTAGCATCATCAATTTCTTTCCATTTCCAGAAAAACTGCTTTTTGTTTTTCCCGAATAGCTACGTTGTTGCCATGACTCGGGTCATCCATCCTTTCGACTATCCATCCGTTCCCCGCGTACGGGTCTGCTGAATGTAAATGACAGCTCAATGTCTGCGCTGTCACAAAGGGCCACAGAAAGCCGAGGCGACGGGACAACAGTGTAAGAGCTCCACTGTGTAGAACTGGCAGTACCATCTGTGGGCTTGGGTAAACAGGAAGCGCACACAATGAAATTATAAGGCTTCCCCTCCCTCTCTCTCCTCGCTTTTGTGATTAATGGCAGTGATATCTGTCAAGCCGTTACACCATATTTAACACGGCCACAGCAGTCGGCAGCTGTAGTTTTTTTTTCCAGCGCAGACGCCACAAAACCAGAAAGTAGCAAGAGACCAGCTCAGTCAAAATACAGATGAATCACTCCTGCCTATTCTCTCAGCACCTTAACTCATAAAAACAAACAAGTGCACCCAATAATGAGACCGTTTGACATGAGCCGAAACAAGTGATACGAGACACGTCGCGTTTCTCCGAGCTTTGCCCTGCGAGACGAAGACTCTTATTGGTTGGGTGGGATCAGCGAGACTCCAGGTCAGGCAATGAGCTAGGGGAGTCAATTAAAGGAGCTCCATCTTAATAGGGCTGTGATGTGGAGCCATAACAGCGTTATCTTGGCTCTCGCTTGAGGTGGCCAGATCTCTTTTGTGACACGAGCCAAGTAAATAAATAGCCAAATGAGGCCACACAAAAGCATCGGCAATATCCCAGGGCACCTATTATGCAAGGGGCAGGGGAAAATTATGCCCACAACAAATTGCTAATGATGAGCCAGTGATGTCTTGTTAAGCGACATTGTTTTCCCTCAGATCCCTTTGTGTCTGTGCCGTGTTCTCGGTTTAACGAGACACGCAAAAAAGAAGCCGAGCGCCTCTACCATTCCTTCCTTTCTTCTCTCTCCCTCTTCTCTCTTTCCTTCTTCTTCCCCCTCTTCGTCTCTCCTTTGCAGTTAACTTGTGTCTGCGTCTCTGTTTTTCCATCCCCTCACATCCGCTGCCACTCAGAGGGCCTGATTTGGCGCATGAGAACATGCTAGAGTGGGCCTGCTCAGCAGGGAAGGGCCTTTTGATGCAGACCCCCCTGGGATCCATCCACTGAACCAGCAGTACGTATCACAGATGTGACAGCTTTCATCTAACAGTTAACTTTTCCTAATTAAAGTCCCAAGTCTAATTACACACTAGCCTATCTGATATTTCTGAGATGGCCATAGCAGTTCTGGGGGTAGAGCCCATCAAAGATCCAAGCGTTGATGATTGGGAGGGTGGGTGTGTTTTTTGGAAGGAAATGGAGCCTCGCTTGCTTCCCTGTGTGGGCTGTGTGCTCACCTGGGTGTGGGGGGCCACGAGTGCCAAATGGCAAGGCCTCATCTCATTTGCAAAGATGCTGCCCCTGAATGTCGATGTGCAATTATGAATCGGGCAGGAAAAAACTGCTAAAAGAAAAAAAAAAAAATCCATAATTAGCAAGGCGACTCCAAGCACAAGCAATGGAAATTAGTCCTGGTGTAATAAATTATCCTGTGCATATATTACATGCGACGGGCACCCTTGGGGCCTCCTATTAGCCGTTTTGGCTGTACACTTCTGTGTGTTTGAATAAAGCAGTCACTTCTCTGTTATGGGCCCAATAACAGAAATTTCTCCTCAAAACCTCATTTTTTTTTACAACTCATCCCCCCGGTGTCAGCTGGGTGTGGTCTCTTTGTCTCCATAATACAACATGGGCTATTGCATTCTCTGCACAGCCTCCCAGCCTTCATGGAGCCGTAATCATTGGATATTTTGTGTTCTATTTTACATTGATTAGAGTTACCCATTTCTCCCTAGCCATTTTCTCTAGCTCTGATAAACAAATGTGAAATTAGAACCAGTTGAGATGAGCTGGGAGGAAATTTGCATCAAAATAATACAGTGTGCAGCTAACAATCCAAAATCAGATAGCAGCAACAAAAGCTGGCAAATTGCAAATTAAAAGGCATGATGTAAATGGTATTTTGTCATTAAGCTGCAGCAGCCATTTTGAGGGCGGGAAATCGGCGACGGTGGTGGCGGTGAGGGGGGGAGGGCTTGTGCGGCTGGTTGTGATGAGTCTTATCCAGAGCGATTATTCATACTTGTCCTTCTGCTTGAATTAAAGCAAGAGTGCTGGAGCCAGTTAAAGCCAAATACTTGAATGGCTAGTGAACTCTCACCTTCACGCGCATCCATTTAGCTCACAAATGAAAGCCAAGTACAGTCAGTGGAAAGCCATAATGGGTCTTTCTTCTTGCAGAGTGTGGCCATTACATACTAATTTCTTCTGGAGGCTCTTCAGGAATTTAAACACTTGGCTGGAGCTGCCGAGTCTTGCGCTGAGACGAGTCGACCCAACAATGCCAGCACACAAGGTGTTTGTGCTGGCGGCGCTCGTGCCGACTGACCACGATTGTGCTAAATTGGAGGGCTACGGCTTGTTGTCGTATTCAGAAAAGGGACTGAAATCTCTGTGCAGTGGAATCTTTTGGGGTTTTTTTGTAAAATGCCTTTGATTGCTTTTTACTTTTGCTATTCTGAGTCTGTGTTTATGCAAAGTTGTCGACTGCAAAAAAGAAAACAGAAAACACGTCGTGGCGTCGTGTAACAAAAATCCAAAATGAGATCTGTGCTTTAGAGATTTTCACAGGTGTCACTTCATCTTAGTGCTTTTAACAGAGCGATTACAGTATTTGAACTTTTTCTTTTAAAAAAACCAACAGAACACAAAGAGAACGTATTAATCCAATCAGCTGAGACGTGTCTGTTAGATTACAGTATTTCTCTGGTTTATCACTTTTAGCCTGAATACCTGTTTGAGGAGCTCCAGTGACGCGGATGCCGGCCAGTTAGCCGCTGCACATTATGGAAAACTGACCGTAACCTTTTGTGCGTCCTTACCGAGTTGCTGTGGTCCTAGCCATCCATTACCATTATCAACTAGCCCACATTGTTGATGAGTGGTATTTTTGCGCCAGATTACCCACTGCACATCAGTAGCACCCAGGAGGCAGTGATTTAATTATGCAATTAGTGTGGTGGATGATTAAATGGCTTAATTAATAGAGGCAGATTGGGAATTTGGCTAGAGTTGACAATATTTAGCTAGCTCACTAGTTTGCGTGGATCTTTCAATAATTAGTCTTTAGCTCTTTTGTTTAGAGTAATGTACTGGTGTATGATGAGAGCGATGATGCTGAGACAGCCATTGAAAGACTTCAATGCCCGACAACAGTCGCATTCATTTGGCTAATATGAGTTTCAAGTGACATTCTTTTCAACGTGGCTTTCCACGATAATGGCTAACATTACTGTAAGAGACGCGTTAACTAGCTAATAACTCTACTCAGTGAATCAATAAATATAATTGTCTGTCGCCGCACCAAATGTTTCTTGCTCTGTCTTACACGCAGGCTCAGCTGTTCCTAGGAAAGAGTGGGATTTCACACTTCATGCCTGCTTTGGAGTCATTAGATTTCTCTGTTCGCAGGTTTCCTCCTGTGGTTTGAGACTGGATCTTCACACAGGATTTTTCTCCAGTCGGAGCTTTTGTTGTATTTACTGGATTAGTTCAGCTCTGAGCTCTCTAACGCAGCGTAGTGTACACTTGTCCGTCTGATTGACGGCCTGCGGGGACTGAGGCAGCGAGTTATTTACTGCTCGTTTGTTTGCTCTCGCGCCGAGATATACGGCGATACCAGATTGTGAGGTAAAGTCAGTGGTGAGTTACACGGGCCTTTGTCAATCACAAATAGTTGTGGCAAAGGCACAATCATCGGAGCATGTCGTCTCCTGAGTCGAGCGGTGCTTGCCGTGAGTGCATATTGTTTGCAGCACTTGACACCGGAGCGTAGGCTGAGAGAAGCCGCTCACTGGCGCTCGGAAGCGTGACGTCGTCTCGTCGTCGAAGATGTTACTCAACATAATTACCACTAGTGTATGACAATTTGTGTTATTTCTTCTTTGACATTGTGTGTGTGTGTGTGTTGTTACTGCTGCTTGGAGTGGCGCTTTAATGCTTTAAATCTACACATACTGAAAAGAAACACAGTGGTCGGCCGTTTTTAACAATTTAACCTCTGTAGCGCCGTAAAAGCTATGTGTAGATTGAACTTTCAGCTCCACTGGGTAAATCCTTTTCATGGATCAATTTAGAAAATGGACCATTCTATTAATTTACTGCAGTACATGTATTGTGTCCAGTCAATCAGACTGTCACTACAGTCACACGGGTGCCAGATATTTCTGGGTCTCGTTCCGAGCATAAAGGCAATACAGTAGATATAATTACACTATTTTAATCACATACTCAGCAGTCATAATCAAATGGACAAATTACTAAGTGTGCAATTTTCCATTTGTCTCCACAGAATTGCACTAATAGAGGCTTTAAAGCTGGATATAATTATTTGCTTTTCATTTTGCATGGTTGCATTATTCCACTTTATTTTGAGCCTTCTGTCAGTTAATAGTAGTAGTCGGTCGCCGGTCTTACCTCCTAGTCACCCATATTAAATAAAACACTGTGTCTCACTCAATAAAAATCCAGTTCTTTGCTCATCCTCAGTTGGGTCACAATTTGGTCACCACTGAAAAATCTAAAAATCGCAGTAAATTAAAGATGTGGCTCACGTTTTTTAAAATTGTTTGCTGTATTTATTTCTGAGCCAGGTGCAAATAAATGTCTGCATTCAGTAAACATACAGACATATATATTTATGCATGTCTACGAGATGGAATGGGAGCTCTCCTTTTTCGAATTGTGTTCATTCTAAACGAGCGCTTTTGCTTTTCTGTGCAGTAAATAAAATGTAAAGCAAAAATCATGTGCTATGCAAGCTGGTGTTTTTTTAAAGGGTTTACCTTTGGACAATAACAACAATATCATAGGTTAGACTCTAAATGCAGATTTCCATTAAAAATCATTGGCCTGCCTTATTTATTAGAAAAGATTCTCTTTTTATTACCCTGTGCTTACACACAACTTCATCTGAAGAAACAAAAGGTTTTTTTTAATTACTTACAAATCAAATCTAGGGTAATAATGAATTTAAATGAAGTTTAAAACTTACAAACAGAGCAAAAAAACCCGATTTTTCTGTTTTGATCACACGCAGCGTATCCCGCACAGACTACCAACCCCTGTACAAATCTGAAGCAGGTGTTGCCGCTGTCAGCGGCCTGTCAATCTGCCACGCTGTGATTGAGACATCAACCTAATCCATGTTTACACTGTCCTGCATGTGTCACGCCTAGCCGTTAACCACACAGAATTAGGCCGTGTTTGACACCTCCTGCAACCCGCCACTTGAACCCATCATCGACTTCAGGCTCAAAGAGCAGTTCCGGTGCTCTGTAAGCAGTTACTGCATTGTCAAGGGCCCAGAAAGCAAAAATAAAGCAGGAGGCTATAAGGGGATTGGGGTGGGGGGTTTGGGGGGTGGTGGTGGAAGGAAAACGATGGATGGCTATGGGTAAGTGCCACTCCTTGAATATCCTCTCCGGCTCCCTTCCCACTCTGCCCCTCTCCTTCTGTCCTTCATTCTCCTCATGTCTCTCCTCCTCCCTTCTCTCCCCCATTCTCTCTATCTTCCTCTCCTTCCCTCTCTCTGTTGCTTACTCAGAGAAGCTGCCAGTGTTTGCTTCTCCTTATCCAGGTTTCTAATCCGCCGCCAGTGAAAGAGTCCACTAAATAGGTGCCGTCGAAAAAGGGGGAGAAGGACAGGCAGAACCATTAGAGGAGAGTTTATCAGAGTCGCTCAATCTGTTATCACGCCTGTCCCTCTGTCCCTCCCGCCAGCCGCCACCTCCCTTCCTTGTCACAGAGCTACTGATTATAGCCCCAACCAGTCCACACACACGCACACACACGCACACACACAGCCCACCTCTGCGTATATTTGCGCATGTCTGTTCAACAGCTTTGTTGGTGTGCCTTGCCATAAGTGAGCGCGTATGTTATTGTGTACTGCTGCCTGTCAGTTTCTCCACCACCTGCAAATGGCTGCAGCCGCGAATAAATAAAAGCCCCCCTCTTTTCATCAAGGGTGTACTCTCGGTTAACTTCCTGTGCCTGATCACAAAGAGCCCGAGAAATAACATCAAATGTGGAGTATTTCGCTAGAAACCAGAGAGGAGACACCGAGTGTCCCTGAGGGCACTCCGAGGTGCGAAGCGGAGGTGCTCTAAAATATGCCTGTGCTGCTTCGCTGGCACGGGTGCCACTGGGACTGAGAGGGGAGGGCGAGAGTTTACCTAAAGGATAAATGTCAGAGGATCAGCTAAATTAGATCCTGCCTGTATTAAGACATCAACTGCTGCTGAAGTGTGTGCTGTATGTGTGCGCTCTGTGCGTGCGAGAGTCCGTTCCAGAGTGTGGACCTCTGCTCTCAGTCAGACTGCGGTCCAGGCTAAAATGGAGCTCAAAATTGAAGTGGCAGAATAAGCTGTTTCCTAGAGTTTCATCTAGTGCAGAACAAACCGGGAAGGAGGGCTAGTCTTCCTCTCATGTGTCACGCTGTGCAGCCCATCGTCTACGAGGAGAACAGATCATTTCACTTATCGATAGACAACCAGTTTTCATCATCAAACCTGGCCAAAAAGATTTAGCGCCTAAAAACCTGAAAACAGTTGGCTCTTCAGCCTCTGATGTAAAGTGCATCAGAGCTCCTTGACCAGTGTAGCTCCAGGCATCCTGTGCCTATCTTCATTTGCCATTAAGGTTATACGAGTACACAGTGCAAGTAGTGCTGTGGCCCCTGTGTGTGAGACAGGAAACGGGTTGTCTCTTACACCCCAGGCCCTAAACATAGTACGCTGACTATAATGATACTCCTGGTTTAGCTGCCGCGGGGCACGCGTCACACCTCCAACTACCATATTCGCTCTTATATCCGAGGCTACTCAGAACACAGCCCGAGAAACATGCTGACTATCAATTTTATGTGGAAATACAGACGGGAAATGACTGCGTTTGGATACGGTTCCTGTAGGTAATTTGCTGCGAAAACATTACAACAGGCTTTATTTGCGTTTCTCAAATTTTGATGTTTCCAGCTTGGTTTATGGGTAAGCGGGAAAACGGCTGCTGCCGAGTGACATTTCTGCCTCTCCGTCCATGTTCCGTCATTTAGAAGTAATGGCCGTGACCACTGCCTCTGTGTTTACATAGGAGTGGGCTCCCAGCACACAGCCTGTGACAAATTATAAAAGCCGGGCCTCTGTAGCCGGCCTGCATTTCATTAAACTTTAACTTCTCTTATCTGCAGCGACAGAGGATGGAATAATAAAGGCTGACAGGTATCTAAAGATGTATGTTTGGACTAGGGGACAGGAACAGCATGAGAGCCTTAGCCAGCTTTGTCACCAATGAAGGGACATATGTTGTGGGCTATAAAAGCTGAAGGCAGATGTTGCTGTTTTACTGAAGCTGGGAGAGGCTGTAGACGCTGATGGTGCTTTGCACATATGTCCGCCGTGAATAGCTGTCTGCTTCGCGACCAGTGTGTTTCTGGCTGCTCGCGACAAAAAAAAAGAAAGAAAACAATTCCAGGTGTAGTTTTTATCTGCTCAAACACAGTGAAAATGCAGCATTCAGTAAAAAAGAAACCAAACAAAAAAAACACATACCTTATCTTTTGCAGCCCCTCGTTTGACATTTTATCTCTAGTTTTTGTTTGTTTTACCTAAAATATGTAACCAGAGGGAATATATGTGCAATATAAAGAGTAAAGTTCACGTCAGGCAAAAGCTGACATATCTTAACATCTACAGATAGCAGAAATGCACGGATTTTATATAATAGCTATGCACTTATACAGCACTTGTTTTTGAGAAAAGATGAATATACATTTTAAGAGATGACTGATTTAAAGATGTTTTTTGACTACGGGGAATGAATGAGTCACAAAAAAAATACTTGAGGTATGCTGCCAGTCATTATTAGCGAGAACAACGCGCCTCAGCCTTGCTTGTCTCTCTGGTTGTGTTTTTTTCCCCCACGCTCAGGCCTCTCTCAAATCCACTCTACACAAAAAGACCCCTCAGAAAAGAAACTTGGATCTCAGGCGTAAGTTGGATGAGGTTTATATCTCAAAAGGACAATGTGGCAAGGCCAACATTAAACCATGTTAAGATCTTCTGAGAGAAGCAGTTGATTGATTCCATAGAACCTTGTTCATCAAGGCCACCAGGTCTGAACCAAAGATATTTGGAATGTGAGGAAGAAAGAGGTAGTTACTGCAACAAAAAGCCGCTGAAGCGGCCTTTGTAAGTATCTGAAAGGACCTATCTACAGCCTTCTAGGCTCTCCCGTTGAGCAGACGAAAGACTACCGCGTAAATAAAAGCCAAGGGTGAGCTCACAACTTTGCCCGCATGAATAAAAATGGCCACAATAACATTACAGATGCATACACAAATAAAGCCAGCCATTCATTTCCTTGTAATACTCGGCAGGCATTTTCTCTTTCATTCACAGCTGCAGAAGTATATACGAATTTCTTGCAGTTCAATTCATCATAAAAATATAAATTCATTTTCTCTCTCAAATTTTGTTTATCGTGTTCAATGTTGGCACTGATTGTCTAATACCATTTTCTCACCCCGTAATATCCAGTTTCAAGACTGACAAGGTTGTGGACGTTTTAAAGTGCCGCCAATTTTGAGATTTGGGGATTTTCTTTTATTTTTTTTGAAACTCTCCATGAAAGGTTGTTTGTTTTGTGTGTTTTTGTGTGTGTGTGTGTGTGTTGATAGACGGCTGTGCAAATGCTGTGATAAGGTCAGAAATGGCCTTCCCTGTGGGTGGTGGTGGAGAGTATCCGCCAGCCCGAGGAGTGGACTAGGTGGCTGAGATAGCCTCCTCCTGCAGGCGAGTAGGTCTGGAGTGCTGCTGCTGCTCTCTCCCCCCCAGCAGCCATGTCCTGCTGGAGTGAGCCCCTTCACCAGAGCTTTGTCTGGGAAGAGAGTAGCCGAAAGGGCCCTCTGACACGCTGGACGAGACCCCTCAATATACAAGCGCCACCTCCGCAGCCTCGTAACCAATCTTGACTGCAAGCGCGTGCGTGCGCACACGGCACAAAGTCAGCATGCGTACGCACGGGTTTATCTGCCGTTTTGTTTGTTGATTTTAGGTTTAACTGAGTGCCAAACTAAAACACAAACACATGAGGCAGAGGCAAGAGCAGACCGCCACCTGCCCCGTTCACGGCCTAGCAAGCTTTCAATGTCCATTTCCAAGAAGAAAACCTCAGCATTCACTGCAAACCAGGGAAGAGAAAAGAAGCAAGATAGACTTGTATACCGCCTGAGTAAGTTTTAAATAGTTCTTTATCTACAGTGGGGTTTTTTTTTTTACTGTGTCCATGGAGGAAAAATAGAGATGTAATCAATAATGGACAGCCTTGAAAATGGCTGTAAACAGATGGCCTATTGAAAAGAAGCACGTTTTCACCTTCTTCCCTCCTATATTTGTGTTTTCTAATTTACAATCAAAAAAGGAAGTTTTCTCCATTGCCGAGCTTTTGCCCGCATTTGTTCCTGAAAAGAGATTGCAAATCTTCTAGTCAATACCAGCGCACAATTGTCTTTCACGTTATCATAAATAATAAGCCACCTCCGCTCATCTCTCAGCAGACATTTTCCCCACAGATAACTCACACCATGTGTCACGAGGCGTGACAAAGCCCACAGTGTGACATATGTAGACCAACGGAGAGAAGGAGAAAAGAAGAATGAAGAAGGGAGCGGAGGGGGAAGGAGTGTGATAGAGGAATGTAGTATAATGTATGGTGGTTTTGTCCAGGTAACCGTTGGCTTAAATGCAGCTGTGACACATTTGAAATTGGCCCTGGCCTGCCCACAAAGACGGAAAGAGGCGCTGCAAGCACTAGCCAATCCATACTCTCCAGACACCTGCTCGGCTTGGAGAATCCTCAGATATTGACCTTCAATTCAGCCGGTATTCAGAGTTGATGAAAAGAGATAAGCACTCTAATCTGTCCGCCGTCTTCGCGCTCCCATTTATCGACTAACTGACACAGACTTATTTTAGCACTGCCTGCACGCTGTCGCCACATGCCAGTGTGATACATAAACCTAATAGATGTTTATTTGAAAAAGGCTAATATGAAAATTGCTTCTAAAGACACATGAATCAATTTTCAAAACCAAACATAATTGGATATTCTGAGGCACTTATTAAATGTGAATTGGTCCGGGTCTTCTCGTCCGTCAGAGAAGTCTCTCCCTCCTCTTTGCTGTGTTTCCTTTTGTGACATGTTATTATGCTCCGTTTCCCTCGGTCAGTTGCCTGCCACGGGGGGAAAAAGCTTTAAAATCTCAACGGAGGAGTGTTAAACCAATGAGTGCATACGATGTCTGAGCTCTAATGTGCACGTGTGTTTGCGCGCACAAATAAATGTACGCGTTATTATGTTCCGGTAGGCCCTTTCATTACCCCTCCCAACGACACCCTACATTTTCACATGACAGTTGTAGGCTGGATGTTAGAGCCACTTGACAACGAGTAGAGGAGTAGGAGGAAGTGCTTACTGAGATCCTTTGTAGAGGACAGCGATGCCTACATGCTGGCGGTGTCACAAAACGGCCGCGAAGGCGAGCGCGTGGACAGACGCGCGCGTTAATCGAAATGCGCAAAGATTACTGGAACGATTCACGCGCACCCGACTACACATGGCCACGCATCCCATATCAGAGAGCCATCCGGTCATTTTCATATTCATATTTACATGTATATGAGAGTCCGCGCATCCCAGGAATACAGATCTATTTAAATTCGGAATCCGTAAATACCCACCTCCGGAGAGCCAGGAGAGGCGGAGAGAGGGGAGGAAGAGGCCAGTATATTTATTTGAGTGACATTGTCTAAATTGAAGTTTGACACTCTTCACCACTCTAACCTTTATGCAAATGTGAAAACATCTATATGTGATGGACAGAATTCAATTAACTGAGATGACAGAAAATAATCTAGTGAACTGAATACATCATGCAGTTGAAAGGTAACATAATCATCCCGGTAGGAAAGGGTTGGAGGGTGGGTGGGGGTGTCGGTGCGAGAGAGACAGAGAGAGAACGAGGGAAAGAGAAGGAGAGAGAGAGGAGAGGGGGTGGAGGAATGGGAGGGAGGGCGCAGAGGAAGTAGAAGATAGAGCCCATTTCTCTGTCGTCTTATCGAATGGCACAAGCTCTATTTCTCCAAAGCGGAGTCTTCAGTCCACTAAACTCTTGATCTCAAATGAGAGACCCTGGAACACTGTTGCTAAGCAATTAGGGGGGCTTATTGAGCCGCTGATTCTCGCCGCTCAGTGTCCATCATTACAATTTCTCCTCACCTCATAGACTTCCATACTGATGAACAGCAGCCAGCGCCCAGTGGCCGCACACAAGAAAATGGGCTCCTCCGGCAAGGCTGCAAATTACACCGCCTGCACACCGCCACCCTCATTTCACCCGACACACCGAGACTGCCCCAAAACAACTGTTGCTGCCTGGACCCCGGAGGTGTGTTTGGTTGAGAAAGAGTGAGAGAAAACACAAGTACTGAGTGCTTCCTTTTCACTTCGATTCCTCATTCAAAACACCAAAAATCACACGTCTAAAGTGATTGAAATCGCATCAAAATTTGCATGGATAGCTCACATAAACAACCCATATTATCTAACAATTAGCTCTCACAAAAGAAATCAGTGCAGTGAGCCAGCAGAGGGGTGGGAGAAAGCAAAGAAACCGCCGGCACTTTAGCGAGCTGTTGGCCAGATGGGGGCACCCTTAACCAAGTTATGAGGAATCATGCTATATTAGAGGGGGCAGATTGCCACAGTAAAACAAGCATGTGCAGAGGACCGGCGATGTTTGTGGCCGTACTTAAAACCATTCAGAACAACATATGGGACGCCGACAGCACAATGAGCACCTACACATATTTAACTCAAGAGGAAACCTCCCTGCGCGTTGTGCAAAAAACAAAATGTGCCATCAATTTAGAATCCCGTTTCTTCTCTAAGTTTTTATACCAGTATGCTAAAACGCACCCAAACGCATTTTGAGTGTATTTTCTGTGAGGCTGCTGGAGAAGCCCGTGGTGTGCCGAGTGACGACACTAGGTGGCTCCGTGCACTGCTAGTGGTCCTGAAGAGCCTCTCGGTTATACTGGATTGGTTCTGTGTTTACATGCAGCCTATTTTTTACAAAAGCTTGTGTCCTCATATAAATTTGAAATGAACTGGCACAAAATATATATATATTTATACACGGTGCTTGTATTCCATTTAAAGCACAGCGCATTTATTCGTTTCAGCAAACGACTGTGAAAATGCACGTGAGACAAGAAACGTGCAACATGAAAATCTCAGATAAATAAAAATCTCCATCTTTTACTCGTGTCTAGAAAACCGTACCACAAAACTGAAACTGCCGCCGTAATGGATGGTTAAGTGACTCCTCACCAGATCTCTTACATATAATATAAGTTCCATTAGCCCGGAAATGGCTACTGTATGGCATTTAATTAAATATAGGCTTTCAAAGAAACCCACGGCAAGCAATTTAGAGTGTGGTAACATTTGAAGCTTGTGTGAGGTTACTAGTGCTTTTAACTACTGCACCCACTGCGCTGACTGTTAATTAACATATTTAGAATGAAGTAGATTTGCCATGCACTAATCATTCTCTAATTCACTAAGAACTGTAGCCTTTCAAACACTGGACAGTAATCAGTGTGCCGGCCTAAACATTACATAATCTGTAATTATGCTTCACTGAAGGGAGAAATATATAAATAAGTGTACGTGAATTACAAGCCCGTTGATGTGATTGGTTAATGGATGCCTTTACGTGTTGTGAAGTCTAGGTCTGCTTGCCATGCATAAAGTGAAATACACTTTGTGACCTAAAACAGACACAGTCATGAGGCTGTTAGAGAGGCAGAGTCAGAAGACGGCGAGCACTCTCAAGTGCTCTTAGCTAGTTTCAATACTGATTCAAAATATAATGTTTCGCGCTTCCTGAAATTATTTATCAGCCGCATGCAAACTGTGATCTCCATACGGACTAATAAGGAACGCATGAGAAATATCTGCTGGTCTGCCTTCACTGACGCAGTACTAGAACCACCTCGCCCTGTGTGGTGCAAGGGGTGGGCCTGTCCCAGAGGCACCGGTGCACCATGGGTAATGTTTTGACTCCTCAGGTATAATGAGGGAGCTGTGGCTCAGCTGCTGAGAGAGAGAGTGGCAGCACTCCAGCTCTGACCCCCTTCTAATCCCGGGAAACCCATCCTGGGCCGACTGCTGCCTCGCTTGCAGCTTTAGAGTTTGAGGAGAGAATTGACAAGACTGTTGCCGCTCGGTCTCAGAGAGGACCAGGAGATTCCATGTACCTGTGCCCATTAGCAGTTTAAACATTGGCCTTACTCTTGACTATCCTACACAGTTATCAGTCTCTCGTCTCTCACAGCTCTTACGGGATCACCGGTATCTACATTAGATAGGACTGACTACTGAGATATCAGTCCTGAGAATAAATGAGATCTTTGCAAATGCAGTTTTAAAAAAAATGGCATTAAAAAAAACCTCGCTTTGTTACTCACATGCAATCTTTACCCAGAAGCTACACAACAAAAGCTTTATCCCTTTTTATCTCTCAGCATTTCTCACTTAAATCTGTCGCAGAATTAGCCATGCAAGCCGACGCTGTCGAATCAGAAAATGTAAAGTCAAACTTCATAGCGGGAAGGCAATCAGCGTATGTTTTGCTCATGACCCGGGCAGACAAAAGCTAAAGCAAAGCTGCTCGGCATTATTAATTATTTGTGCAGAAGTAGTTAGTTGTTATCAAGACTTTGGTTACATGAAACTTAGGTGCTGTGAGGATCAAACACGCACATATTCTGATTGAAAGAGGACCAATAAACAGAAAACTTTCTGGGGGCTGAGATTTATGTATTTTTTAACACCGCATTACTTCCATCCCCGAGGCCTGCGGTTCCATCACATACACATTAGGGGAAGATCACACAGCAGGCAGGCAGGCCTCTGCTGTACTGGCTGTTGTCAGGTGACTCTCTCTGCAGCTTCAGCGGCGGCAGATCCCAGCAGGGGACATTGCTGATTGCTGACCACGCACACAACAATATCGTCTGTGAACCCATTGCTCTGTGGCCGCCCCAGCTTTGATGCGACATCTAATTGGCCGAGATGAACTGTTGCTGTGGCAGCTTGAGACCGGGCTTCACTGTAAGCCAGTCCACACAGTCGCTGTCTGCATTTAATTAGGTCCCCTCTGCCTGTCGTGTGTGTGTGTGGACTGCATGCGTGCGTGCGCAAAGTATATCAATATGTACATCTGACTTGGTGTTTTCAACCACCTCTCTGTATCTGCGTGTACATGCACTTGTTTGTAGCATTTAAAATATCAATTTATTTTTTGATGTCACCAAGCAGACAGGTGCAATTGTGATTTTACAACAAAAGTAGTAGAAGTACAAAGGAGGTGCATTCTTTTAGAGCCTGATGTGATTACTGTATGGAAGATTTAGGATGAGAGGTTTGGGGCTTCGTCGCCTGGTGGTTTGTTTTCTCAGTTATTAACGTAGCTCACAGTACTAGTGATCGGGTTGGACATTGACAAGGTGCAGTCGAGCAGAAGAAAGAGTGAAGGGTGTCATAGCGGTTTGTTTTCACAGACCCTTCACTTCTCAGCGTTTGGTGATGGGTCTGGAGCCTGTTGTCACCGCAGAGAGGCTGTGTGTGAGTGGCGCTTTGTTTAACTTCCTCTCAGTGCTGGAGAAACCAGCAGGGCCTGGTAATGAGTCTGCAAACAGGACTCACAAGGAAAAGAACCACGGTCCTCTTTGCTAATTGCACAGAGAGAAAGCAACGTGCTACGTATTTAGCATTTTACCACAAGACGTTCGCTTTCCAAGCTTATGGCCGTGTGCTGCGATTTATCGTGAAAAATTATGAGAGTACATAAAGCGCTCATACCTAACAGCTAGAAATTCATGTTACAAACCGGCAGACATTTTCGTGTTAAAAACAAGGGCAATTTTAGAAAGTGAGCTGCTTTGTTTATTTGCATAAAATTGAAGAAAAAACACAAAGTATCATGAGTCTCAGCTTGTGCTAAACTCACCAGTGCACAATAACTGATTATGGCAAATTACTATCCCTGTACGAGCTCCCGAGAATCTGCTCTCCGTGCTGTATGCAGCCCTGAAGCAGGGGAAAGAGAAATTGTTCCACCCAAGTACCATAAAAACAGATTGGAAGCTCGGCACTGTGAATTAGCTGCACAGGAAGCCCCCTAAACCCCCTGTTTTATTCATGAGCATGAAGGCTATCGGAGTCTAAGAAACCCCTGTGGTTTTGCCCGCTACATCAAGGTTGCATGCCGCGTCCATGGAAGGTTGCTTTTTTTTTTTTTTTTTTTAAAACATGCCACGCTGACGCCACAATAAAAAGCATTAGAGATTAACTGCTGCTGTCATTTGAAAGTATATAAACATGCGCTCCACTCTTCAGTCTAATGCATAAAGCCGTGCTGAAAGATTTTAATGAGCGAACTTTCATTCAACTCATGAAATCCTGCTCGAAATGTCCCCAAGTTACATTTTGGGCTTTGTTTGGGCAACAAGGAGAAAACGAAGTGAAGGAGGGGAGTGGAGGAACTTTGCACAACTGTTGAGGAAATGCATTGTTGCTGGTAATCCTTTGGAAATTGAAATAGGGAGAGGCAGTGGCTCCCAGGGGAGATTGATACAGTGGACACACATACAGTACGGTTAGGGCTACCGTACCAAAGCACGGCGGAGCCTGAGAAGGTGGAGGCAGCCATAGGGGCTACGCTGAATTGGGGCCAAGTGAAAGGAAGGTGAATAGGCCACATCTGCCAAAACTGCAGAGGAGGGTGTGAGAAAAAAAAAGGGAACTTGTTCAACTTAGCAGTGCCTCATGCAGACTAGTTTAGCATGTAATTATGACAATACTTGAATCCCCACTTCAGTTTAATGTGATGGCACAAACAGAACCTAAAAATATGACAACATGCACACGTGCATTCGAATTCCTAATGAGGTGGTCGCTATAATAAATTCATGGGTGTCCGTGACTTTATTTTGAAAAATAGACTGTGTTTCTCAGGAAGGCTAAGCAAACGGAATACACTCATACATTATATATAAGTAATGTTTACACCCACACGCTTGTCACAAATAAGGTTCTCCAGACAGACTGCAAAGCCTGAAAAACAGGCTTTTAAATTGCCTTTAACAAGCACAGAATCAGATGTAAACAACTTGCTTTAGCAATAAGCGGGGAATTAATTTGTCTATTATGCTAATGAACGAGCAATAATAAAGAAGTTGCTACTATGACAAGAAGAACCCAGCGGGAGGCCATTTATTGCATTTCCTTTTTAAAATCTCCTCGAAACCTATTAGATGTTTTTCGCAATGTCAGGCCAGAGTATATGTAAAATTCAGAGCCATGTGTCCTTGTTTACATGGTTTGTCTGGGTGCCAGCATTTCCTAATTGTCCTCTCTGAATTTAGCAACTTGGTCTCTTGTCATTACGGTGGCACTGAAGTCCTAATGAGTGGAATTGTTATCTGAAAGATGGCCCCCTTTTTCCCTGCTGCGAAAGCACATTAGATCCAGACAGCTCATTTCCATTCCCCCTGTCATCTCTCTAGAAATGACGTGCAGTGCTTGAAACTGTTTATTTCCAAATTCAGACCTCCTCCGCGGCAGCCATCGGCTTCAATTACCAGTTTTTCCTGAGCGGAGCCATCAGGCAGCCTGACACTGAGGTCCAACCTAATTCCCACCTTCTCCAAAGTCAAGAGCATAATGTGCAGATAAAAAAGGTGGAAAATAGCCTGCCGCTCATTAGCATGCAGCGCCTGTCTGTTCATTTGCTTGCTGCGAATGAAAGTTCTGACACTCAGCGCCTTGTGCAATACGAGAATAGTCCTCTTCAGACTGCCTCGTGTCCTTACTGCCACGGAAAGGTCATCGGCAGAGGTCTGCGCTCGCCAACCTGGCTCACCGCTCTTCACTGGCCCACCTGGGAGAGGGGTTAGCTGGGGGTATTGATTCAGGGAGAACCTCATTACCTGCTGAATCAACATATTATTGCCATGTTTCACCCAGCCGATTGTTTACAAGTGTCTTTAGTGCGGGCAAAAGCCTGCTCTGGTGGGCCATGACCGCATTCATTAGTCCCTGACCCTGGTGATTATGTGTTATCTGATACGCTGCTGTCTGGCTTGGCCGCATGAGCAGGGCCGCTGGCCTGCATTGGCCTGGGCCCATTACAACCCCTCTCTTTTTCCACTCTCTGCTATTCTCTCCCCCTCCATCCCTCTTTCCCTCTGTCTGTGCTCCCTATGAATGTATCCATTAGCCTGGCGATGTGTAAATTGTTTTCACCTGCACCACGGGCAGATGGGGAGCCGTGTCTCTGTCGTGCTTTCCTATGCATGAGCTTTCTAATCAGAGAAAGGCGATTCCCTTGTTTCTTCCCAGAACAAGGTGCGCTTACGTGCACACATACATTACATACACACAGCACCGCAGCCATGTGCTCGCACTCACAATTTGCAATCAATATGCATGCTGTGTAGTGGGGATATTGGTGCAGTGGTAGCGGTGACAGGGTTCATTACAGGAGCTCACCTTACAACACTGTGATGGCTTAATACAGAGGAGAGGGCCCGGGTCCTGAGCTGATCCTTGCTGCTGCCATTCCCAATTTCAGGTTGAATTGAAGGATAATTTGACCTGGAAGACTAAACCCACATAAGCGCAATGACTTCCAATTCCAGTGTCAACTGAGTGTGACCTACAGAACAGACCGGAGAGGATGTCCCTCACGCAAACAAATAAAGCGTTTTCTAATGCCTTAATGTGGATGTGACGTGTGCCCTGTGGGCCTCTCCTGGAGGATTGGGTCAAATGGGCCATCCAGGACTGGATTGGCTCTTCGGGTGTAGGGAAGAAGCGCTCATTTACTGAGCTGTCTCTGCTCGGGTCTGCTGTTCCTCTGAAGAAAAAGTTACTGATCACATTAAGACAAAATGGTTTTGGTGAAACAGTGCTTAGACGGGTGGCAACATCCACATGAACACCTGAACTGAGGTTTTCAAGCAGAACATTGCTTTTTGAGAATGATCGATGCTGGTGTGTCTGAGATGTTTCTGCACTTATCCCCCAAGACATTCCCCTAAGCCCAAAGAGTACAATTACACTAACAACGAAAAACGATCATCCAAATGCTTTAAATATAATAAACCCCGTTTTTGAATACGAGCTGAATAAGAAGAACTGTGTCAAACTTTTAAATTAAACGAATCACATAAATCTTGAGGAGCAAACGAGGTGTTTGGAGAGGTTTCAGAACATTTTATGAATCCTGCAGGGGAATACTTATAGGCGTAACAATAATGGAATCAATTCAAAACCTCAGCAAGCATGACACAAACAGTGAGACGAGACAAGCTATCTGGTTTTACACACCACTCAGCAGCTGGTTCACTAGCGCCAAACCTAAGCTAGCAAACATGGAGGAGCATGAGAGGGCACTGTCGTAACGGGGCAAGGTATCAGCATCACCAACCAGGACAACGACATAACAGCAAACGTCAAGTCCTGGCTGTCAGGCATCTGACCTAAACAGCCCAGCCCACACGAATCTCTTCATCTGACAACCGCACACGCTGCCCCCGTTTGCCGCTGTGTGCCACGCCGCTGCTCCTATCAGCTGTCGGTCAAACTCCAGACTCAAAGACTCCTGTCAAACTGTGAGATGATCCTCTCCTTCCTGTCTCTGTCGCCCACTGACTGCAAACATGTGAAAATGACAGACGAGAGTCTGGGTGACAGTGGTAGAGGACGCCCAAGGAAAAGAAGAAAACTATAAACAACACGGAGAATGAATCCACTCTGCAAAATGCAACATCACAAGGTCTACATGTGCTAACAACAACAAGTCACTGTCATTAGAGCTTGGAGTCTTTGTTCGAAACCACAATGGAGCATTGTTCTCTCAGACAGCACTCGAGACTGCCCTGATGTTTGTTCGGATAACCACCAAGTGGAGCAACGTGGTGAATCTGATCTCCTCGCTAAAACTTAGTAACAGAACAGACAATATCCACAGAGCAAAAGAAAAAAAAAAGAGAAAGTTTAAAGGAACAACTCAGCATGTGAAAAAAGTTGCACAATGTATTAACGCGGCTTAGCGCACCCTCTCAGTGTTCAATTTCTTCTCAAGTCGCAAGCGAAAAGGCAAGCATTGGAAACTAGTTCCCCTCCATCCCATTCCATTTCGTCAGCTTTCTTTTCCATGAAATTATAAAGGGGATTTGTTGCAGCTTTTCATCCACTTGATAGCACTTAACTAATTGCTGTCCTCTCATAGACAAAAACGTACTTGCAAAATATCGACACACAAATAAACTGCACGCGGGCACACGCGCGCGCACATACGCACAACACATAAAGATCCGTCTGTGATATTTTGTATCCTTTTCAAATTTAATCAGGCCTGATTTTGAACAGATACTACTAATATCATCCTCCGGACACGTTTAATCTTTTTAATATACCTTTGTGAAAATAAAACTATACCTGTGCCAACCACAAGAGCCTGCTTTGTGAAATGATTATAAAAGCCCGGTCAAATCTCTTTCACTGCTGGTATCAGCCAATTATAGAAACAAGTGACCATTGAATTAACACGTGGAACTTGAAAGCTTTTGCACTCTGGTGCAGAATGCTCTCTGGAAAAAAATATGTCAGACCTTAATTTGTAATTTCACAGGGAGTCAGCTGAGTTGTGGGCTTTTACAGAATGGAGGCACTGCACACGTTAAAATGTGCTGATCAATGTCACAGTTCTTTCTGAACGTTTTTAAATGCTATCCGGACAGAGCTGTGAATGAATAACAAATGTTCCGTCTAAGTTCATTTTAAAATTGCCACAATAGGCAACTTCAGTGGATTTTTTTTTTTTTTTTTTTGCCGCAGATGAGAGTTGAGGATTTGCATTAACCCCAAACACTGCTTCAGTATCTAAGTGATAGTGAAAGGAGTGAAGGGAGAGCCATTAAAACCAGAGCTGTGGAAGAACAGCCACAAAAGGCAGATAAACCCAACACCACAGAGAGGTGAGCCAACTGTTCCAAGTCTTGCACAAGGGGAGGAAAAAAGGGGAAGGAAGGGAGAAGATAATTTAGCATTTGTGTAAGCTGTTTATCAAATTATTAACTGCACAGATGTTTCTGACTAGCTGGGGGGCTGAACACGGGCTCTGCCAGGCAGGGGGAACAAAGGTCTGAAGGATTCGACGGAGATGTGCACTGAATATCAATTTAATTTACTAGCTGTTAATTCTCATGCAAATTGTGACCTCTGTTAGGGCATATCAATGGCCATACAGATTGTATGTTTGCACAGGAGCAGCAGAGAAAGACAGTGTGAAGAAACTGTATAAAACTACAAAGAGTAAAAGAAAACTATATTTTCTTGGACCCTTCATGCAGTAAGATTTGAAAAATGGCACCTTTTTGTTTATATTGATAAGCACTTGTTAAAACTATTACTTCTTTATCAAAAAAGTGGTTTATTGTTGCAGCATTTTGGACTATATACACTTTTATCCTAACTAGGAAATAACTATACTGTGGATAATTCAATGTAAACCTACTGTTGTTTAAGAGATATGTGGAAATGAATGCACTATAAATGAGAAAAGGGCAAATCTGAATTTATTCACTGCCTCTGTTATTTCATAACTCACCTGGATGAAGAAAGTAAAAAGTTCAGTCCAGAGTTTTCACCTCAATTTAGTGTGCGATCTAATGTGGGGGTCCTGGTATACCTGGATGACGCAACCTAGGCAATAGTAACACAAAGATATTAAACAGTGGTTGCGAATGTAGTTTACATTGTGAGGCCACAATCTGCTGAAAATAATCACGAATGCATGTATGACATCCAACAAAGACTGATCACAAGCATCAACCTTGGCTGAGCTCAGCTGGAACAGCAGTGCTGCAAGTCTCATTTTCTTCATCACCTCCACAGCACTGCCTTCCAGCTCTCCATGGCACAAACAAAAAGCCTGGCAACAATATCAATTATACATGCAGGAGGCAAACAAGGGGATTTATTTCACAACAAATAGCCTCATAGAGAGATACTGAATGGGGTAGATTAGCATTAGAAAAGAACAACAAAACTCCCCAGTTCAACAGATAAAGAGCAATTTGATGGGACTGGAATTGGGGAAATTGGCTGATTAGGGTGCGCATTTGAAGGAGCTGTCAATTTCAGTTTCCCAGCAAGGACATGTAGTCCTGTCGCTTTGAGAAAATGACTCAGTCAAAACATGACATTCTGAGAAATGTCAGCGATGAACCTTGATAATGCAAGACAACATCTGGGGATGATGCACAGCAACCATCAGAGAAAATCAGACATCAGTGTGTGTTTGTGTGACAGAGCAGGGGGGAGCTTATCAAATAAAAGACAGACGTTTGATGGCTGGTATCTAACCAAGGCGGGTTAGAAACTCTGATAAATAAACTGAAATGACATTTAAACGACTTTACGAACATCTGCGCGTCTTTCTAAATAAGGGGGATTTGTGTTCAGGCAAATACTCCAAATACGCTGAAAAAGAAATTCTTACCCAACATTAAGTCGAGTTTTTCTTTCATTATTACTCTCGGATTTAATTCGAGCACATCTCCGTGCTCGAACCACGTGTTCTCGGTGTTTATCCGCAAGGGCTTCTGGGAAGCGGTGCGCATGGCAACCAACATAAACACCAGCCACCCCCCTCTCCTCCTCCTCCTCTGCCTCTTCTTCCTCTCTTCTTTGCAGCGGCGCCAAAAGCGGGAGAAAATGGCAAGCTTGGCTCGCAGCGAGGACCACTACTACGAAAGGCTAACGTCAATTCAGCAGAGCATACACGATAAGTAAGGACTGTCGCTGTTTTTGGTTAAAAAGAGCAAGGCCCGGTAGAACCGCGGGCTCGAGTTGTCACCGTTGCCGTCTGATAGCCTCACCTTACCCGTTAGCTTCCTAGCGAAGTCCGCGTACACAGAGATTAGCAGATGCTAGTTCTTTAGCCCGTTTACTTGGATTTGTGGAAGCAGTGACTGATTAGCATTTGCGTAATAATGAAAGTTAGCCAAAGTTCCCAGTTAGTGCGAAGTTAGCGCTTGTTGAAAGTTGCTATCCTGCATTAGCACGTGTGTTATGGATGCTCGCTGGGTTCACAATTTCTCTGATAATTTGGCAATAATTAGGTCAGGAAACCACGGAGGTGCTGGAGCGGTGTGTGTGGGTAACACATTCTCTGTACTGTGTGTGTGTGTGTGCGCGCGGGCAGGGAGAAACGGAGGCTGGAGCTGGAGAGGGAGCTGTTTGCTTACTCCAGATCTGATAAAAGAGCGTAAGTCACTGGTTTGAGTTAAATATCCAAGTATATGTGAGTGCACTTTCATCATTGTATATGAAACCGATCTGCAAAAATTCATATAGATTCACAGCTATCTTATTATTTAGAAATAAACAATCCAGGCATTTGTGCCAATCTGTATGTTTTTATTTAATAAAATATGTACATGCACAGTACGTCTCCTAAGCATAACAGACTGCTCAAAAAATGTAAATCATTTCTCATAAGCGCCAACATGCCAGGTCCATCCAGCAGGGCTTAGGTTGATGGGCAAGTTGAGAATGAGATTTAAATTTAAAACATATTGTGCTTAACCTTTTCTCCTGAGAAGTCGAGCTCTTATTTTTTGACAATGCTCTTAGATAATATTTCTTTTGAATAATAGTTCTCCACTGCCTTCAGCTTACAGATAAAGTGTTCCAAACTGCGCAGTTATCGCAAGGAAATCTGTGACAGAGAAGCACGAGCGAAAATGAGAAACCTTGAGCTTCTGAGAGATGTGGAGTGCATAGAAATTAGCATGAAGGAATATAGTCCTGACCATGCCCCCCTCCAACAACAAAAGGTAGTACACACACGCTGTTTCTCTTTCTCTCACACACACAAACACACACACACACATTCGCTCAGGTTCATTTGTTCAGTGGAGTAGCTTTTGTCATTATGGAGTCGTACTGAAAGAAGGCTTTTAGTATGAGCAAACACTCCTCCCACTGCGATGGAATCGGATTTGATAGTTGTACTTTTATTCTGAAATTTTTAGATTCATGTGTAATAACCAGTAATTACCGTTGTCCAAGCTGTACATTTAAGAAAACAGTAGTTCTACAGGGTTAACTGAATGCACTTTACCTTTGAAATAATGGCAGGTATATATAAAATATATATTTTTAGGAGCGCTGTTTTTTTTGTTTTTTGTTTTTATAAATGAGCGTGTTGTTGATGCTCATTTGCCTTAATGCCTTGCTGCAATTTTACCAGAGCAGACATTTGCTTGCAATGGCTTGATGTGACAATAGTAAACACTCAAACTGTGCAATTTATCATGACAAGCAAATGAACGGGGGGAGAAAACAATGAGCCAGTCAGATTATCACTTAAAACTCAACGACAGTGCTTGACAGCTTAATATCAAATTAACAAAATTGGCTAATTATGACTCACCGAGTTAATTGCCCAATATAGAGACTCTGAAGTGCTCCAGAGATTTAGCCATTCTCTCCCCTCAAGCAGTTGGTTTATTTCCTCTTGATGCTTTATGAGTCCTGCATGTTTGCTGTTATTTTGGTCGTCCTGTTGCACTTTGTTTCCATTGTGTATAATCAGCCCTGGGTTTTCCTGGTTAAACTGTGATGCTTTTGGTACAAGAGAAAACACATATTTACTCTTAGATTAGCATATATATTTATGTAGATTTTATTGTTATTGCAGTTTTAGTATTTGTGCTGTATATTAAAAAAAATAAATATATATATATATAGATATATATATATAGATAGATAGATAGATAGATATAATTTAAAGGTGTGGCAAAGGTTCTGTTGGAGTTGGCAGTAAGGCAGTGAGTCTGCCTGGCCAAATCAAAATGCTAAGGGGTGTCAGCGTCTGCACAGAGGACACTCACTTAGGAAAACCCTCTGTTACTGATAGGGGCTGCTTTCAGCTACTTTCCTTTTTTTTTTTTTTTTTTCCCCCCTCAGTTTTCTGCCACATTTAGCTAATATTCAGACAGGTTTGCAGGACCTGTGCCAGTTGAATATTAAAGAAGTCGTTTATCTTCTAAGTATTAATTCAGTCTTATTTCATACAGGCTGAGTGTTTGAAAAAGATTTCCAAACGTATGGAAGCAAAGAAGAAAATGCAGCGGGAGCCAGCAACGGTATGCAATAGCATGTGATCGCACACATCACATCCTTTATGTGTCAGGTAACCTGCACTCTGTTTGTTTGTTTGTTTCCTATTTTTGGGGCATCTGGATGATAAATGGTACTTGTTTCCTTTTTTTTTTTTTTTAAGGTTTATGCTAATTTCAGTTCTATCAAGTTACGTTTTTAGGTTTGGAATAACAAAGGAAAGTAGACATTATGCCTGGTAAATCTGTAGAGTCTACATTTAAACTGTGTATCTGTAATAACACAGGTGTCTAATCCTAGCTGCTGAATCTGTACAAGCGATGTAGTTCAAGCCCATGGCTGCTTTCTCCCTTCACTTAAAGCAGTTAAAGCTCTTTTAGATGAAATGTCTAAGACATCTCATAATAACTTGGAGCATGCTGTCTAGAGCAGTCACTTGTAACTGTGTGCAAAACCCCCCTCAGCCTGTCGATATTGTAATGAGCAAAATGGTACCGTCACTCCATTATGCATACAAGCCATTGGCTGGCAGTGTGCATGTCCCTCAGGCTGCAGCATTCATTAAGGGAAGCTTACCGGGCTGAAAGCTGGAGACAGATGATAACGGGATATGATTTTCATATTTAATACATTCCTTGGAAGAGCACACGCGTGCCGCAGATTGATAGAAGAATCAATTGCTACTTTAGTGAAACACTTTCTACTTTGCCCTGCAGCTACCGATGGAATCACTCAGCCAAGAAATTAACTTTTCCTCTTTTTTTACCTACTTTGTGGATCTGCTGGGCAGGCTGCATGGTTTACAGTGAATGTTATTAAGCAGCTAACTGTTTGGTATTTAAGACGCTTATCAGAAAAGAAACAGAAGCCATGCTTTTTGTTATTATGTTTGGAGGGAGGCTTTTTTGCTTCTCTCTCTCCCCGCCCTTGGTGACATTGCAGACATGAATCAAAACTTGTCTAAAGGATTTCTAATAAGATTAAAAGTTAAAACATTGATCCTGAGACATTCTTTTGAAAAATGTTGTGAAAAGAATTCTGACCTTGGCCCAAATAAGCTACATTTATTCAAATTTCTAAAGTGGATAGCTGACATACTTGAGTTGAAATTCTTTCAAAATAGCACTTATTTAACTGAAACAAGAACTTCGACATTTTAAGCGATCCATATTCATGCAAAAGTTTAGCTGATAAAATGAATATATTGGG
>VUQR01001493.1:0-10642 GCA_015108515.1 Hemichromis elongatus | reverse complement strand
ATGTGACCGTTGGGTCATAAGTGAAACGCAGCTTCAGTGGATTCAAAAAGACTTTAGTTGCAGTTCACAAAGCTAGTAAGTGTACGTGAAGATGGTTTGTATCCTTATAGTAGAGGAACTGATTTATTGCCATCTAACTATAATAAAGGTTTTATTATGGTAAAGTGCATACTATAGTCAACCTACTTCAGTTATTGTGCGACTGTAGCTTTTGTTCATTTCTGCGCTCCTTTAGCTCTAGAGCATGAACATGTTTTTTTATGCCAAGAGCTAAAGCAGAAGCTTTTTTGTATGTGTGTGGTATACGACTAGATACTTACTCGCTGAACTACTACCACAGGCCAATACGGCGAACAACAGTAAAGCAGTAAAATGGCACAAAGAGGAAAATGTAAAGAAGTCTTTGAAGGCTGTGCCATAGACAAATTGTGCTAATCTTAAAGGAGTGAGTGTTTTCCGGCTGATGATACCAACTTCTGTTATTACTATGTCATAACATGATATTACATTTTATATTTCACGCATTGTCATTATATTTGTATTGTAATGACAGAAAACGTTGTCATAATGAAAAATATAAAAATTGATTAATAAGTGTGGGTTTTTTTATGTATGTGTATTATGTGGTAACACGATACATGTAAATTAATCGTAAGTTGAAAAACGAAAGTGTTTGACTTACAAAAACAAAAATAAACGAGAAAAGAAATAGAAAGAAATACTTACATGTGTCACATATGTATAAAGCTTATAAATTTTAAAGGTTATGTTGAACTCTGTAATGCAGAGTAGACAACAACAAAAAAAACCTGTTAAAACACGAGATAAACAACAATATGAAACAACTGCAAAGACCATGAAAGCGAATGAGTGAGGGGTTGAAAAAGGAACATTACAATAGCTGTAATTTGCATCATTTTACACATTACATTCACCTCCGTGTGGCAGAGCTTGTGAAACACTGGCCAGCTCAGTCTTACATATTCAGATCATTGCCTCAATTAAGGGAAACTCAGCAGAAGATGAACTGGCATAAATGTTTATGGAAACTGAATATTAGATTGGTGAGGTCAGATCCAGGCTGGGCTCTCTATGGTAATAGCCCCGTCTTGAAATCAGTCCTGTCCCTCACTGAAGTGGAACAGCTGATAGGCCATTCCCATCCCGAGGGGAAGTTGGAGGAAAGAAAAGCCCAATTTACTCGCTGTAACAGCTATTATTGTGGCAAAGGAGAGGAAGTAATGGTATAGATTATTGCTGTATTTTTTGCTGCTGCAGGGTCTGGCTGGGATCTGTTGCCTAACGGTTGTAAATGGATACACTATTCGCCGTAGTTGTGCTTTAACGATTTTACTCTATTCAGTTTACAAAGCTGAATCGTGATAACTCTTGGATTTCCTCATTGTGTCCATCATGACTTTTGTGCTGTAGCGCAGACAAAGGAAAATCCTGTTCTCGCCGCTCCAGATAACACAGGTTTTTTTTATTTTATTCACCTCACGGACAAAAGATGTTTATGTGTTAAACACACATTAAAAAAAATGTATTTATCGATGCAGAGACGAACCGCTACATAGCTAAGTTTCATCACTGGTTAAAAACAGTTGGAGGATATATTACAAATCAGTAATAGTACTTAGCATAATTTTAGATTTAAGCCACAAATTAAAAAAAATTTGCACTGCCTAAATGTGCGTATTTCTACACATATGAGCACATTTTAGAAATCTGTAAGTTTCTACTAAATCCGCAGCCCTTACATTCAGTTCACCATCAGCTTGCAAGCAGGCTGATTATCTGTGCTCGGGTCATAGCTTTTGTTTTCTCCCCCCACTGCTTTCCTTACTGCTTCCCTGCTTTGATTTTTATTGCATTTTAAGTGGCAGAGGTTCAGTATTCTGTCTGAACAGATGCACGAGTCGTCCAAATGTCCTGTAGGAAGTCCTATCAGCATATGAATGTAAAGGTTATATGCTAGTAATTAGACTGGCTCTGTGGTATATAGCTTGTAGCACAGAGCAATCTGCTCACAGTTAGGAATGGGAGGTGCGTCTTTGTTCTCTCATTCGGTCTTAAGTTTAGAAAATAGCAACTGGAACGCAGCCAGAGTAATTTGGTCCTTACACTCAATGTACAGTCACATGTGCCAAGAGGGAGTGATGAGGAGATGAGGGTGATTGAGAGGGTGACAATCAAAGAGGTCATGGGTTTGAATTGATGCAGATGGAAGAGCGGAGCAGATTTTTCATCTGTTTAAAACTCTGCATCATTTTTTTTTTCTCTTTACAAGAAAGAATTCAAACATAGGAGACCCAAACAAATACGCAGTATGGATATGTATGCTAACCTGGGCGACGAGGAGGATACATTGTGGGGTTTTGAATAGGCTCTGTGATGATGTAAATTAAAGAGGAGGCCTTTAAAAGTGGAACAGGGGGCCTTATTGCATATGCATCGAGGTAGATCAAAGCCTTTTCGGAGGTCACACATTTACATAGCGATATCACCAGAGCTATGGGAACCTGGCAACCCTGTCTTTGGACTCTTTTTGAATAGAGAGGGCCTTGTGGAAGTCCTTTGGCACAATTAAACAGGAGTCAAGGAAGTTCCCTTTGCGGTGATGGTTCTAGCCATTAAAAATCATCTTTTGGAGTTAAGTAAGCATCTTCACGTAGGTCTGTTTTGGTTGTTGTACGTATGCCATGATTTATTTTTATGTGTGTTTTATTATACTCGGATAAGATTCTTTTAAAAAAGATGTTTTGCCTTTGTCACTTTATACATAAAAAGCCAAATATATAAATAAACAATCACATAGCAAAATCACGAGGGCCTCCAATGGGAGTCAAGAAAGTCAAGCCACTAAATATCACCACAGCTAAATGGATGCTTTTGTTGTAAAGATGTTTTGTGTTGTTGCACTGCTTTGATTAGTGTGTGTTTAGTCCGTAACCCAATTACAAAGACTAATATCTGAATTGACGTATTTCACTTGCGGTATTTGGTTTTAAAGTCATGTTAAAGTTTTCTCTTCAGTTTTTTTTTCAGCAGCGAAAAAGTAAATCTCTCTCAAAGAGAGCCTAGGGTCACAAATTCACAAGGCTATTAACTATCTTTGTGTTTCCAGGAGAGAGAAGACGAGCTCAAAGGCTCATTCTGCGCTACAGTCAAAAGGTGAGTGTACACTAAATTATTTCATTTAAGTGAAAACACACTGTGTCAAAAAGAGGTTAATGACACCAAATGGATCACCATAGAGAGATCCATGTGTTTACATCTGTGAAATTATTCATAAATTTAAGCTTCGTGAAAATACCGTCTATTTGATTAAATTTCTCTGCAAATGCAGCTGTACCTTTTTGAGGACGTCTGTATAAAAATGTGACCATGAAGCCAAGTCAGGTTCCTAAAAGATTAATTTGAAGCAAGCGCTACCAACTCGATGAATACAAAAGCCTAAAATGCTTTTATTTTAGGGGACATCCTGTGTCTTTGTCAACTTAAACAATCGCCCTGAACTTTAAGGCATTCAAGCTACCGCTCTAAATCATAAGCAGAGAGAACATTGCTGACTACAATTGCAAAACGCCCGCTCGATGTTATGATACGAGCTGCAATCAGAAAGTTCCATGGACCACCAGGCCACCCTAATCAGCGCTGCGATATTTGATTTCATTGAAGCAACTGTCTCCGTTTGCAGCGCGAGCTGGATCTTCTCCACCACGTTTTAAGTCGGCGGTAACTTGATTTTTAAATTTGGAAAGTTACACGAATTGCAGAAAGGCAAATCTGAGGAGAAGAGCCGATGACTTTGCAAGAATTGTGTCGGTGCAAAGAAAACGTCCCCGTTTTAATGCATTAGATGCTTGGAAACGAAGATGCGGTGTAACGCACCACAGTGCAGGTTTCGGTTGAATGTTCCTGAGATGTCTCAGCATGTTTCTCTGCACAGGCAGAATTCACAGTGCACAGCTCTACGTCCAAACATGCATAAGGAGACGGTCTCCAAGGGAAAATTGTCCGAATTTGAAATGAGGTGCGGTTTAGATTGTTATTGGCCAAGATCAGAATTCTTTTTATTGATTAGTTATTTATTTTTTTGTAGATGTACAGCTGTGATCAGACCAAAATTCTCTAATCACAGAAGACCTACATTACACGTACACAGATTAAAACCACTTGGCTATAATTACGTGCAGACCCCTTTCTGTCACCGTAACACCTTTAATCCAAGTCGCTGCTGTTTCCTCAAAGCCGTTGTGGCAGAGCGCATTATTGCACCGGGAGAGGCTGCTGCTGTCGGGGAACGCTTTTGCCACGCGGCCGTGTTCGGTCTGTAAAGTTTTAAGTATAAAAACATCGACGCGAATGTCAACAATGAAGGTTTCCAAGAAGATCAACGGGTTGTGAAGACATGCTCACCCGGCAGCAGTTTTAACGTTATGTCTAATTGGTATTTAAATGGTGTAAAAGGGAGAATGTTAAGACTGTCAAGGTGAGCTAACTGGAATGCTTATAAAGAGAGTATAGAAACGATGCAATTAAATACTTATTCTCAAGATGTCGACAGTAACGGTCCATTTGAAGCTTGGAGTGAACATTCTGCCAGAATAATGCCATCGTGTGTTTTGTTCTTTGTACCTTTATGTATAGATTCCTGGGGTCAATCGGATGACAGCAACTCGGAGATTGAAGCAGCCTTACGTCCTCAACCTTTCAACAGCGATGGCATTCTATGAGTGATATTTCCACCGAGATATTTTTTTAATGTACTATATTATATCACTGCGAAATCAGCGGCAGATTGACTCGTGGTAGTTCACCCGCTGACCATTATTTTAGCGGTCTGCATTGTAAATCGTATGCACACTGTATCATAAAAACAAATAATAAAGTTGACAGCTCTCACGCTGGGTAAAGTATGTGAAGAGTTGTCCAACACACTGATGTTAACCCTGCTTCAGTCTCTTTATCTGAACAACTCTCCCAGCTCATAATAACAGCTCGAAATAGATTAAACTGATCTTTTAAAGCGATTTGTTTGCACTAGGCTGAAAATCATGCATTTTGAATGCCGCAAGCATCTCCGAGTGCTCTACCTCCAGCATGCTCGAGTGTAGTGATGTGAGTCACCTGTGAAATGACAAAGCACAATGGCCACTCTGCACGCTTCTGCGCGACCTGTGAACCCGCTGAAGAGGCCCATCTCCCAGGGCACAAAGTGTTGCAGCACTAACAAACTCTGAATATTTTCAGCCTCCAACAAATGCTCTGCACATATTATCGCAGATGCTTCTTTAATCGTTTCGCTTAAGCCTTAGAAGTGCAAAGACGTGTTTACGTTTCACTGTAAATAAACCGCAAATAGCAGAATCTATGCCGAAAGAACACAATGGAGCTACAATTGATGGTTTTCCAGCATGTTGCATGTTCTGTATCTATTAATATCTCAAAGCTACTGCGTGGGAGGCTACATTCCAAGGTTTACATTTATAGTTCATTATGTCTGGGGTGTAAATTTCCAAAACCACCATTCTGGGTTGGTGGTAAAAGCCCCTGGCATTCAGTGTCAGCAGGATTCCATTAGTCAGCTTTAGGTGACTTTACATGCCTGAACCTTTTAAAGTAGGACTCCACATTCATTACCAATAATGGCTTCAGACAGCCCTGACCCACCACAGGAAAGGGACTGGCAGAATAATTTGGAGTTGGCTAAAAAGGCTCCCCAACATAATATCCATGTTAAGGAGCATGTCAACAGATACTTGTGTGCGACAGATAGCTCATGGTGAAAGTGGAGTTATATTGTACTAATGTGTACTAACACAGAAACATTTTTTTTTTTAAATATATAAAGAACTTCTCCGAGTCTGTGGCACTGAGGCGATGGTGATCGTATTCGGCGCGTTCTTTCTAAAGCACCTGTGTTTCACACCATTATGGGAGGAAGGGTATTGTTTTTATCTTCCAGTTAAGATTTTTTTTTACATCTTGACAGACATTAAATAGAGCTTCTCTGTTGCTGTACTGGTTTTTTTGTTTGTCCTAATGGAAATTACTGCAATGATGCATAAAGATGGAAAATGTCTGCCTTAATTATTTAAATTATTTTGAATAAGTCCTTTGTGGGGGAATCCTTTTCCTTACAGGCTGAATGTGAACCAAAATGCAGATGCTTGCTTTCATTTGAGATGTGATTGGTCCATAATACTACCATTTGGGAAACGAAGGACAACAAACTCCAAACTGCTGTAGCATTGATCCGGTAATTATGGTTTCAATTCAGTTCAATTTTATTTATACAGCGCCAAATCACAACAACAGTCGCCTCATGGTGCTTTATAGACCCTACAATAAAACATACGGAGAAAAACCCAACAATCATATGACCCCCTACCAGCAAGCACTTTGGCGACAGTGGGAAGGCAGAACCAGGCTCAGGGAGGGGCGGGGCCATCTGCTGCGACCGGTTGGGGTGAAGGAAGACAGGATAAAAGGCATGCTATGAAAGAGAGGCAGAGATTAATAACAACTATGATTCAATGCAGAGAGGTCAGAGTGAGTGAGAAAGGTGACTGGAAAGGAAAACTCAATGCATCATGGGAATCCCCCGGCAGCCTACGTCTATTGCAGCATAACTAAGGGAGGATTCAGGGTCACCTGGTCCAGCCCTAACTATATGATTTGGCAAAAAGGAAAGTTTGAAGCCTAATCTTAAAAGTAGAGATAGTGTCTGTCTCCCGAATCCAAACTGAAGCTGGGTCCAAAGAAGAGGAGCCTGAAAACTGAAGGCTCCGCCTCCCATTCTACTTTTAAATACTCTAGGAACAACAAGTAAGCCTGCAGTGTGAGAGCGAATTGCAGCTCTAATAGGGTGATATGGTACTACAAGGTCATTAAGATAAGATGGGGCCTGATTATTTAAGACCTTGTATGTGAGGAGCAGGATTTCGAATTCAGGATTTAACAGGGACTTTTTTGATAACAGTAAATTACAGTAATCCAGCCTAGAAGTAATAAATGCATGAACTAGTTGAGTTTCATGGTTTTTGTACTGTAGTCAGTGTTGTGGAGCAATAGAGACAACGCTAAAACAATAATGTATATCTTTCTTTTAATCACTTATTTTCAGTACGAGTTTAATGACCCAATGTTGATAACATTGGCTGTCATGGAGAAGGAGGGATCGCGTCATTTTGCCCCATCAAATTTAACAGCTACCCACCACGTCGGCGAAACAAACCCAGTAAAAATAGCCGGAGGGCAGTGGGAGAAAGGCGTACTTTTAGCATGCCTAAAATTCCTGCAATGAAAACTATGAATAGATACATATTCTTCACCATTGAGTGATTCAGTTGCTAAACTCGAGCCCCGCACAATGCACAAGTTTCAAAGTGCAATGTTACATGGATACTGAGAGCGTTCATGTAAAAAAGCATTACTCATCTTCCTTTGAGGTCCCCACGAATCCATATAATCCTTAAAATTGTGTCATATTTTTTAAAAATTAAGTACAAATACAATAAGTCACCTTTGTAACGATGTTTCGTAATTGCATGTTAACGGCAGTATTGATGGTTATTTATATGTATGACAGGTTCAAACAGTCCTGAGGTGTTCGTGGCTTCGTTCCAATCGCGCCTGTCGGTTTTGTTTTCATAGTGCGATCGTGGCGGAGACTTGGATTCTTGTGGGAGTTGACATGACTGACATTGGAATTGATGAAAAACTATATGGGTGGGACTAGACTCTTCAGTTTCTTGTGTGATTCTATAAAATGAGAAACTCAAGGTTTTGTCTCTTTATCAAATGTGAAGTTATCAAATGTGGACTCAGCTGTCCTTGATCACAGTAATAGCATGGCAGCTAAAGTATAAGCAATCAAACTACTCCCACTGGTTCAATGTGAAACCAAAGGGCAGAGAGACTGCTTGACTGCGAGCACATTTCCTTTCAGATGGAAATAAAAAAGCACAATTGTCAAAGCAAGGAACCCTAAACAGAACATCTGTGTGAAGCAATGTCAGACTTATAGAACGCTTCAATTTTCTCTTTCCTTGAGTTTTTTTTTTTTTTCATTGTGGAGAAAGTCCATGGCTGCATAGGGTAAAGATGAGGTTTTTTTTTTCCAATCATGGCTTGAAAAGTGAAACAGTAATTTATAGTAATGCAGGAGATCAGTAGTAGCTCATTTCCAAAGAAATACTACTCATTTGTAATGCGGACTAACAGAATAAGCGAGCACAACAATAACATGCACAAGCACGTGTATTTGTAACGCGTGGACGTGTTATATTTTTATATAGAGTACCGTGACTCACGCTTTATGCATCCCCACAGCTCCAGCCCTGTAGCTACCATGTGTAACAAAGGTTAAAGTACAACACGATGCCGTTATGTTACGTTTGCAAACAGCAGCAGCCTGATGGCTGTTTGACAACACAGCAACGTTGCAGTTCCGATTGAACGCGAGGACCACGCGTCTCAAGCCAGCTACACAACAGCATCTCGTAACAAAGAGGAGCGAGAGCGATGCCAGCATATTCATCTTTATCAGAAACCAAACTAACCTGCTGCACAAAGAGAAAAAACGCAGACACCATCATGTAATTGCACTTCAAAACACAACCTACAGTACCTCGTGGCTGCATATGGTCATTGTCCAACCATTATAAGAGAAATCGTCTCGTGCGCTAGATCTCCATGTTCAATTGTTGAACAGTGTTGGGAGAAAGGCTCTTGAGTGTACAGCTTCCATTCTGTCCTACCCTACTTTTATTTTTATCAGTGAATAATCATTTAAAGCAAGGTCATTTTGATCTTCTGCCTCAATAGGCCTCAATTAAATATTCATTCATTCTGATGTGGCCTCTTCGGCAGCTTCTTTGGTATGTGTGTTAAAGAGACAAAAGGCTTTGCTTTTGATTACACAGGCTCGGGCTCTTTCAAAGAGATCCGACGCCATTATATTGCGTTAAACAATCTTCTCCGCTGATCAACAGTTTTTGGTAAACTGTTTACTTTGGCTGGGATTAGTGATTTTGCCCTTGAACGTTGAAACAAAAACAGTTTATTTTGTTAGCAAGGCTTCATAGACCTGTGTCTCAGAGGCTTTTGTTACCTGCATCTTGAATTCTGCACTTTATCCGTAGCTACATCACGTTTGTTGCTGTTGAAGAGAATATACAGTCAGTTTTTTTCACAAGTTCACAAATACCGGCAGGTGTTATTTACCGTTAGCGTTGTAGGTATATGGGGGTGGCAGTCGGCAGTGGAATCAACACCTTGATAAATCACTCTGGTGGGCTTGTGGGACATTTTGTAAACACAGGATAACAGGAAGATAAACTACTGACGGACTTTTCACTTTACCCTTTTTCCCATATTCATAGTACGCAGTTTAATATTCCTTCTGCAAATGATCACTTATTCCTTTAACTTACGAGGGTGACAGAAATGAGATTTTTCACAACAGACGTTATGATTTCTCATAGAAGGAAAAACTGATTTTATGCTCAATTTCACAGAGAGTCACATTAGCTTGTGTACCAGGACCCTGGAGCTAGCTCACCAACGCCGATTGCTGTCGTTTAATGTAATCAGTTTTTACCGCTGCTCTTCCTGCTGTGACACCAAAATGTCCTCTGTTCGGCATGTTTGTCCATATTTGTTGAATGTCTGATTTCAGAGTGGGGGAATTTTGTCATATTAGCTTCAGTGTTGTCTGTGGAGTGGCCGCAAATTTCTTCTAACGGTGCAGCTAATATTACAGTAGAATTAAGTGGTCAAAGTATTTTAAGCAGTCCTCGATTAGCAAACTGTGGCACCTAAATTACTATGCGACTGACAGATATTTGTAAAAACTTGTATCCTATGTAGCATGTTGGCTGTGTAGGACCTTTATGTTACTGACATCCTTCATACTAAAATGGATCATTTAAAGCCTTTTCATGGCTACTGCAGCAACAACGCTACCTTCACTAAAGGCTAAATACATGTGTTCGAGTGTAGTGTCAAATAAAACAACAAAAAATATATTTTTCTTCAGAAATTGAAGTTGGTTATTGTTCCAGCTAGTCGCATGAAGTTGGTTCTGTCATGATCCTGGGTCAGTGACCCAGTGTTTTGTGTTTCTTTTCCACCTTCTTGTGTTTATCTTTATTTTGTACTAGTTGGAAGGTTGGATTTTGTGTTTAGTGTCCTCCCTTCTGTGCCCTCTTTGTGTCCTTATGTCTTGTGTGTAAAACAGTTTGTGTTTCCTGTTTTACTTTGAAGGCCTGTGTCTCGTCGCATCTAATTAGTATCAGCTGTGCCTCCCTCCTGTGTGTGATTCCCTCGTTACCCGGCGTGTATTTATTGTGTGTGTCTGCCTGTGGTCCTTGTCGCGTTGTCTGCTTAACTGAGTGTTCCCCTGCATCAATCCGTGTGTTTCCATGTCTCTCTGCCCTGCCGTTCTGTGAGTTCTTCAGCGTCTTATGTATGTGGGTTTGTCTCTTAGTTTTCCCCAGTTTAGGTTTAGTTTTGGTTCTTCATTCATCTGTAGTTTTCCCTGTGCACTGTAAATAAACATACACGCATCACCACGTCTGTCTGCGATTGGATCCTTCCTCTTTCTCCACACGACTGCTGCCCCAGTCGTGAC
>VUQR01001490.1:18877-31102 GCA_015108515.1 Hemichromis elongatus | reverse complement strand
TCATATACTAGTCATTTAATTCCCATTCCATCATTTACAATATATTATTATTCACAAATAGGGTAGCAAAGTGAATTTACTACAGGAGTGACTGAGATGTAATAAAAATAAGATTAAAAGCATATTAAGTGAGATACTGAAATAGAAGGAGAAAAACCTGGGGAAGAAAATGGTTAAGAAGCATGGACAGGAGGATGACTGGTGTCCTGTCAGGGAGAGATTAGTGTCATAATCCCCTGAAATCATCTTCCATCCAGCCTATTTATTACTGGCTGTCTAATGTGTTTTAGTAAATGCATACAGAGAAACCCCTCTGAGCCAGAACCTGTGGAAAACCCACACTCATGCAGAGCATCGCACTTGACAAATATTAAATGGGTGATGTCGCTCCAAATAAAGAACAAAGTCAGTGCAGGGTCAGACGGCAGTGCCCTATGCCAGAGTATTCGCGTGTATGTTTTTGCATGACTACTAGCAAGCCAGGTTAATCAGGGTTAGAACCGTGCTCACTGATTTCTGGTAATAACTCAAAACATCCTGAAGCTTCGAGTCCTGTCTCTCCATTTCACCATCACACTCACTCACAAGTTAACAAGGTAATTTAACAAAAAATATCCTATTTAAAGCACTGGCGAGGAAAACTTTGGTCTGAGTTAATATTACACAAAAATCACAAGTTTATTCACAGCTGCTAGCTGCATGACGCATGCACAAAGTTGTGATTGTGCCCCTGGTTATAGAAAACTTAATAGTTTCTTCTTATTTTTATTACTACATTTGCCATATGAATACTGAGATCACTTTTTGATTGGTTTCAAACATAAGATTCACAAGATGTGGAATGTTTGTTGGTGTTAGATGGGCTGGTGTACATATTTCAGAAACTGCTGATCTACTGGAATATTACCTACAACCATCTCTAGGGTTAAAAGAAAACGGCTGAGGCTACAATTCAAAGGCATTCACTAAATTTGGACAACAGGAGATTGGAAAAATATTGCTAATATTAAAAATCTAATGAGTCTCAATTTCTGCTGCAATGTTCAGATGGTCAGAATTTGGTGAAAACAACATGAAAGCCTGACCTCTGAATCAAAGGTTCAGGCTGCTGGTGGTATAATGTATGGGGCATTTCTTCTTGGCAAACTTCGGCACCCTTAGTAACAGTTAAGAATATTTAAAATGCCACAACATGCCTAAACTCACTTTAACCCAGCTTTGTCAAAGGCAAAAACCTGATATAAGCAGGGTGTACTGAGGGCCAGGGTTACACTTTACAAGTTAAAATAATAGCTGATATCCATGAAGTTGAGAAGAGTGATAAGATGCTGACAAAGCTTGAGCAACACAGATACGCTTTTCCAATTAATTACAGATAAATGGATATAAAAAAATAGCCATAATATTAATTGTCTTTTTAGAATAGACAGTTTGAGTTCATCAACTTACCTTAGAGATATCCCCATCATGGCCTTCTAAGGTTGCAAGACACTGATGTGTTGCTATACTGAACACTCTTGCTGTCCCTGAGAATTTCAGGAAGAGAGAGATTTCTCAGCACGCAGGCACAGCTTACAAACTTATAAAAATTTTGCTTTTGTTGCAGAAAATCAGAATTTATACGACAAATAAAGCCTATTTATAGAAATGGATGGAATCCTAAATCCTACATCAGTCGTATATTTAAGGTACGTTTGTAACACTGTGCTAGTACAGTTTTACTCATAATGTAATCTTTTGACTGAAGTGTTGTCTCACCATCAGCTGAGGCAGTACCAATGAGTTGACCACTTAAATCAAAACACACATCCAACACCTCTTCTTTGTGTCCAGTGAGGGTGGCAACACACTTCCCACTGACAGTCTCCCACAACTGCGAACACATTTACACACGGCAAAAAACACAAAGTTATACATGCACTCGGGAGCGAATTACATAAGCACCATAACTGGAGCATGCATTCATGGAAACACCAAACTCATGAAGTATGCATGTGTGAATGTAGCATTAAAGTGGCTTTATTCTGGCCATCTCCCTCAGAGGAACGCAACGAGGTGGATAATTCTCACTTGTGAGCGTGACTCATCTTGGTGTAATTAAGGAATTAGGATTTAATTTTTCTACATAGCCCTCAGAGACAGGAGTTTGTGAGAGTGGGAAATTGAAGGGAGCAAATACAAATGCTATGAAACATCCATCTCAAACACCTGAAATGGTAAATAGAAACAGACATGTTTTCAGCCTCTGACAAAAGATTTTGGAAAAAAAAGAAAAAAAAAAGAAGATATTTTAGGTTAATGATAGCTTACTTTGCAGGTTTTATCCATGGAACCAGTTACAATTAAAGAGCAATCCCAGTTAAACTGAACATTGCTTATTTCTCCAATGTGACCAATCAGCGTGTGGACCCGTCTAGGGGGAAAAAACGAGGGAATGAACAGCAATTAATCAGTTTCACAGTTTGTAAGGCAGACTCGATAAGTGTTACATTCTCTGTGAAGTATAAATGATGACACGTGCACAAATCGATGCATAATATTGATAACTTCTGACCTTCCTGAAGCAACATCCCATATAGCGACTGTGTGGTCGAAGGAACCTGTGACAAGTTGACTGCCCACTGTGTTAAAGCACAGCGAGAGGACCTCTGCGGTGTGACCCTGAAAGGAATATAAAAGATCGCATTATCTCTCACTGTCTTATTTCATTTCTCCCTCACAGCCGCTCACATTATGGATGAAAAAGTGCATCATAAAATGCAAATATTTTCCAACCACAACAGTTTGGCTTATACAGCTGATTATTTTCACCTTGTGTGCGTGTGCGCGCGTGTCCCTGCAGAAAAATGGCCTTGTTGTCCTAGCAGGAGTTACATCAAAGGCACCTTTAAGTACTTTGGCAGGTGTTTACGTCTTACTGTCCTTGGATGGATTTGTCCCAACTGTGCAAAGTACAGCCACCAATCTTTAGAAGTGTGTATTTACGATCAGAATGAATGCCGAGTTTGAACGTAAGTGTGGTCCAATTCATAAGTGGTGGCTGCCACCCACTTTAATCACCTGTCCCTCATTTATTTTACTTTTTAAGGCTCATTTGAGGTAACGTTTTCAAAGGCGTGTGCTAGTCTGGCAGCTAAATGGTGTCATAGCTAATGTGAGCCCCCCATCATGGTCTCCTGACTTTGTTAACATAGACACACAGGTTAGCCTTACCGGTAGATTTATAAAATTGAATTCTACTAAAAAAAAAGGACATAGATTTAAGAATCTGCACTCTGTTGACTGCATGACTGATTGTTCATGGTGTGAGAAGCTAAGTGAATTGAGTGGGGCAGAGAGTTGCTCCTTGCTGAGACACATTCAGCAAGTCACACTATGAACCCACGTGCAGTCTTCACGTTAAAGAGGTCTCACTACTCCCCTTAGAGACGGCTATCGGTGCCTTCTTAAAGAGTTCTTACATTCCTATCAGATCATTTGTGAATGTAAGAACTGCTAAAAATGTTGGCCATCAACAGCATTTGACAGCATTTATGTCGCTTTCACAAGTGACTAAAAAGTTAATGAATCATTATAAACGAATGAATGTGAGTCACAACACCAGGATAAAAAGAGCAAAGAAAAGCAATGGGACAGAGTTTGAAGAGAAGGTATCTCACAGTCAGTGTGGCCACTTCCTCTCCACTCTCTACATCCCACAGCTTGGCAGTGGTGTCCATACTGCTTGTGGCCACCAGCGTACTCTGAGGGTTGAATGCAAGACACACCTACAAAAACATTTTACTTAAGTTGTATTATAATGTATTTTGTAGCAACGCTAAATAGTATATAGCAAGCAGACAGACACATATATAATTCTGCTCACATGACCTGCTCTAAACTCTCAATTTAAAACAGTTGTTTCTATTTTTGACTCTATATGGCAATTTATTGAATATAGGTCATCTCGGGCGTACACAGCTGCCAAACCCAACCTTTTATTTGTGAGTCAATCACAGCTAATCAGGAAAAAAAAGTTCATTTAGCATGCAGATGACCTTAAAGGGAGTAAAATATCTTGCCTCAGGCCAACCAAAGTGCACAAAGGCTCAGTATTAGATAAATGACGATGCGAAGATATTATGAGTCCAAGAATAAAAATGTAGACCATAATTAACATATAAGGGTCCTGTTAAAGTACTAAACAGGACAGCAGAGTAGAACCTTGCAGTTTAAATGCTCAAATAAGCTTAAATACTGACTTGTGTTTAAAACATGAATCAGCAATCAACTAAAAACTAACACAAATGAAAACACTTTAAAACAAATCGTTATACATACTATTTCTCCCTTGTGTCCCCGATAAGTATGAAAACATTTGCCAGTCTTGGCACACCACAGCTTGCAGGTCTTATCAAAAGAGCCCGTCGCAATCTTGTCTCTAAGTTTAATAAAGAGAAAATAAAGCAAGGAAACATTCATTTTTAAAAAGGAAACAATCGTGTGAATGTTAAATAGAGCAACACAGCGCACCCATGTTATAAAAGTTTTCCTGAAACAGCTCATTACCCATATGGGTTGTTGAATGCGATTGCATACACCACGTTTCTGTGACCCTCTAGCACGTGCAGCTCTGTGCCCGAGGCTGTGTCCCACACTCTACATGTCCTGTCGTAACTCCCAGTGATAAACCTGCAGTGTGTGGGAAAAGGGGGAATTGAGCAAAGCGTAATTTCTCCTTAACGCCAAAGAGGCAGGTTACTAGGTGTTAAAAACTCACCTTGACCCAGATTTATCAAAGGCAACATTTGTCAGTGGCAGTATGTGTGCCTTTAGCTCCTGCAAAAAAAGAGACAGTGAAACTGGTCTGAAAAATCCAATTTCCAAGGCAATATACAGCAGTTATTGACTACATTCATCTTTAAAATTACCCATGTAACTTCTGTATATATAATTCATTTGACTATAATGTAATGAGAAGGGTTCTTCCTCCTGGCCCACCACTGGTGGAATAATTTCCTTCCCTTATTAAGAACAGAGAGAAATCTCCTAAGTTTCAGATGCAGGCAAAATAAATCAATAACCTCTGATCTTCAGCAATGCAACTAACCCTTTCCACCATCTAAGTCCCCCTAATGCATGCACATGCAGCACTAGAGACTTAGTAACCCAATCACTGCTGCTCTTGTGCCTCTCTAAAACACTGACTGCTAGTTTCACAAATCAAACTCTGATATTTCCACATATGTAAATAACATCTGCTCATCGCTGACCTAATGGATTGTGCCCGTTTATTCATTTTGCAAAATGTCCCTGTTCCAAGAGTCTGTGTGGAATAAAAGCAATAATATCACAACTCAATAAGCAACATGTGTTTAAAGTTTCACAGACAAAATAGACTCTAGTTCATAAAGCCATGCTTTCATCAAAACCAAGGTTAGAAGAAACACAAAATAACTTTTAACAATGTGAGGGAAAATAGACAAATGTCTTCACCGGCAGGAATTATATTCCTTGTAAGTTTCATGTCTATGTGTTGATTTATTTACTGCTGTCTTGTGTCTGACCTTGGAGAAACAGAATCTGTGATGGTCCTGCTGGGTCTGCTTCTGCTGAAGTCGAATAACCAGCTGTTTGACCTGATCAGCCTGAGCCTTTGTGACCAGAGGCTCTGATTGTCTGATTTCTGCCACCAACTCATCTGGATTTGTTCTACAACATTGAAACATAAAATGATGTACATCTTTTTGTAACTTCAGGTAGAAAAAAAAAGAAAAAGGAAACAGAAAAGGCGGTTTAGGATAATAAATAGAGCCTAACAAAGATTACATTTACTCATTACGGAAGTAATATGTGTGAAAATATTACCCCCCTTCTTGTTAGACTTACACCCATTTGGGTCCCAGTAATAGCTAAAATGATTAATGTCAGAATTCCCAAAGTAAATGGATCATTTAAAAGAAATGTCTAGACTAATGTAATGCCACATTAAGGAATTACAACTCCTCCACACTCCAACTTCATAATAAATGCAACAGGATTACAAAGTGTTTTTAAGCACAGTTTTAGCCAGCAGAGAGTTTTTTTAGTGGAAATGTAACCATAGGTTGTAACAGTTTGGTTACTGACATCATGTTCATTGCTGAGATACACACACACACACACACACACACACATCCTAACAAGAAAAAATCACGCACTCTGGAGTCAAATCCAAAAGATCAATTGATTTGGTCCTCAGAAATCCTCCTCTCTCGTATTCAAGGATTATACCTGACAGCAAAAAAAAAGAAAAATAAAAGAATTAAAGTTTTGCTTATATCGCAACACATGTGTTCTAGTAAACTTTAATCTAACTGTTATGTATTATAATGACGAACTATCTCACCCTTCTCCCGATTTGAGTTTGAAAAGCGTTAGCTCACTAGCTAATGTCAGGCAAACCCTAGGCTATAACAATTTAATATGCGGGTTAGGATATTCCGACACAGCGCAGTCATGTGACTTCCATGAGAAACAACGTTTTAGACAGGACTACAAACCTAACTTGTATTACCTGGAGGATAATATCTGAGGAGAAACCGTTTGAGTTTCATTTTGTCTTCTAATAAGCTCCGGTCACTTCACATGGAAAACAAACCGTTGTTATGGCGACCGGGCTCGCGTGCACTTACCACGCATGCCTCATGCAAACCTTAAAGGACCGGTGTTGTACCCAAAAGTGCTCGTCTGCCAAAAGTGATTTCCAGTTTCATTATGTGTTTTGTTTTGTTTTGTTTTTTGATTATGTGTAATGTCGTTACATATATTGGTAAACAGACTATAGGGGGTTAAATATAAAATAAAGAAATTGCATGTTTTGCAAGTATCTTTATGGCTCTGCGTTATTATAACAAATCCAGTCTTTTTTGTTAGTTTTTTGTTTATAGATATAGATTAATTGTTGTGCCAGATCGCTATTAAAAAATATTTTTTTAATGTCAAATAGACTTTTTAACGGGATAAGTTGGCAAAAGAATATATGAGTCATTCGAAAAGTCTACTTTGTAAGAGGAATGTTCTTTGAAGTTTGGTGTTTTAGGATTAGTTGATATCCAGTGATGGTAGTCTAACTAATTACTATTTCTATCGTTACAACGCCGTTACCGTTACTAACAAGAAAATGCGGTTTTCCAAACTGATTGAATGAGTAATGAGTTTTAAAGTTTATTATATGTTGTAGTTTGTTCATGGACTGAGGTGCATACCAGAAAGCAGCTTTCTTCATGTCAAATATAAGGGGGCCAAAATTCCTCCACAGACTGATTTGGCAGTTATCACAAACGCTTGATTGCAGTTGTTGCTGCTAAGAGTGCATGGCCCAACCAGTTATTAGGCGTAGGGGGAAATCACTTTTTCACACAGGGGTCATGTAGATTTGAATTTTTTTTTTACCCCCTTAATAATGAACACTTTCATTTGAAAAGGTTTTTGTGTTTAAATTTATTTCTCATGGCATTCATATGTAAAATTTTTTGATGATCTGAAACATTTCAGTGTAATAAGCATACAAAAAAAGAGGAAATCAGGAAGGAGGCAAACACTTTTTCATCCCACTGTATGTGGATTCATTCATTTTACCTGCACTCTCTAGCCAATCTTTATGACTCAGCACAGTCAGTGCTGTCGTTTGTAGTAATAAATTGAAGATCTGTATTTGAACACATCCAAGTGTGAGCCGCTCCAATCAAACAATAAATGTCTGTGCTTATTTCCGCATCGTTCTTCTCGCCTGTTGCTCCCTGTCAGGTCAAAGTCTATTTCTTGTACAGCATGAATAAGGCATGTGTAGACCATAAAGATTATGTGTCTATATTCTAGCTACTTGCAAGGTAACCTGAAGAAAGCTCAAAGTGCTTTGGTATTAGACCATATAGTGTTTAAACCGAGACTGAGGAGCAACTAAAAACAAAAGACAACAGGCGGGAACGCTTGCTGAGATACTAATATGGGGTGCTGGGCCAAGCTGAAGGCATCTGGATGGGCTTACCCTACAGCCGTTCTGTCACTTTATGGATTTTTTGCAAACTGTAGAGTTGCAGAACCTTTCCTGACACCATACCTTATTGGACCACACAAGAACATTTCTGAAGAAGTGGTAAGGACTGCAGACACATGTTCTATCTTTTATCAAGAGGACTTATCTGGAAAGCAAAACGAAACAAAAAAACATCAGTTTTCATGAGCAATGTGATATGCATGTCATGAAAAAGAAGCACAAATGGGATGACCGGTACTGTTCTGTGGTTCTTGTGGTTTCCTACAGCTGACCAACTACCTGTTTCCGATCTGGACCTATTCCTACCTGGCCTTTCTTTTCCCCGTCTTCCTCCTGACTGACTTCCTGAGGTACAAACCCCTTATTATAATACAGGGGTTCTTTCTCATCACCAACTATGTCCTACTGTGCTTTGTCCCAGGTCTTCCTGCTATGACTTTCCTTCAGGTCAGTTAAAAATATCTTATTTTTGTTTCAAGAAATGATAAATTATGTAACACTGAAAGGTGCTGTGAAAAAATACTTGCCCACTTCCTGACTTTGTACAATTGTGTATACTTACATCACACTTACTTCTATTGGATCATCAAACAACATTTAATGTTAAATGTTTAATGTTAATCACAATCTTTTTCACACAGAACCAGGCAGGTTGGAATAGCATTCTTCCCACTGAAATAATCTCTGAAAAGCTTTTTTATATGTATTCAAGTTATCATCGTCTGATAATAAAAAAAAGATGTTTGATGATCTAAAGTGTTTAAATGTGACAATTTTGCCCCCCACCCCATCACAACTTAAATAATAATAATTATTTAATTAATAATAAATCATACTGTAGTTAATGCATTTAATAGATTTCGTCATGATCTACTGCCTTTTTACAACTGCTCTATTCAATCAACAGGTCAACTATGCTGTCGTGACTTCCACAGACGTCGCCTACTTCTCCTATATTTACAGTGTAATTCCAGTAGAGAATTACCAGAGAGCTACTGGTTACCTGCGCAGTGCAATGTTGGCTGGATATACATGTGGCGCCACACTTGGCCAAATGCTTGTCTCCCTTGCCGGTACGGGCTTCGTAGCCATTGCTAGTGTTTAACCACAATAATATGAGGAATAACATTCGATGCATGACAAGAAAGAAAATTATGAACTGAACTAATGAACAAGCACTAATGAATAATCAACTGTAACCAACAGGCCTGGACTACTTCTATATCAATACTATTACCCTGGGAATCGTGAGCATAGCGTTTCTCGTCTCTTTCTGGTTGCCCATGCCCCAGACAAGCATGTTCTTCAAAGGGAAGAAGGCTGCAGCTGTAGACTGCCAGCAAGAGGGGCCACAGAGAGAGAGCACGCCTGAGGAGTCAGCGACGGATAAGGATGGAGAAGGCTCGGGGAAAGAGAAGATGGAATATAATGGCAGCCCTGCCTACTGCAGCAGAGAAAATGTGGCCGCTGCACTTCATCTGCTTTGGCAAAGCTTCAGGGAATCCTACTCTTCCAGGCATTTTTTTTCTTTAGATATTTTTTTTAAACCGCTACTATGCTTTGAGTGCCCACTTGCATTTAATTAACACCTGGGATTACTACTAATTGGTCCTAATTTCTATAATGTATTCATGGGTTACTTGTTTTAAACAGTAGAAGTAGCTGTACAGTCATCATCATAATCTCTTGTCATAATTATCACCATTCAGACATTTAATCTACTGGTCCCTGTGGTGGGCTCTGGCCACAGCTGGCTACGTGCAGGTCTTCAACTACATCCAGCTTATGTGGGACCATATAGAGCCATCTGCCACATCATCCATCTACAACGGAGGAGTGGAGGCTACATGCTCTCTTGTAGGTAAGATTGGTTTTTAGAACAGTTTTTTTTTTTTCATGAAATATAATAATCACAAGCTGTTCGAGTCAAACGACTGCAACAGCTACATCAGCCAGGTCTGGTCTGACCTCATTTATGAAAATGGTTAAAGCTTTTGAAAGCACACACACACACACATTTTATATGTATATATATATATATATATGTATATATACATATACACACACTGCAATATCAGAGTAGAGGGGGAATGATGTAAGAAGGAGACCACTCACACTCATGTGTACTGCAGTGAGATGGAAGCAGGACTTTAATCAGAGTTCTCTGTCTCTGCTTCAATTAGAAAAGGCGAGAAGACTGCAGCACAACCATATTTTGTAGCAAAATGACATTTAACAATGTCATAAACGGCTGCCATTTCTGAATGCACATAGATCTATAAAAACCAGCAATTAAAGGGAAACAGCCGTGCTATATATGTGGTAACTGATTACACAGAGAATGCGTATTGATTTTGAAAGGGAATAGCAGCACCCTGGTCCTTTTGGTTTCAGCTTGATCTGCCTCAGTGGGAGAAGAAAAAGATTAATTGCTTCAATTAAACAGATAGAGTTAAAAGGTAATGGATTCTCTGATTATTACTGATAGTTGTTTTCAGGATCATAATAAGCAGCCATTGTGGAGGCCAGGAAATGCATGAGTGTGCATGAGGCCACCCCGGCCTTTATTCTGCCATTGAAGGGAGGTTAGGAGTAATGGACGAATCGGGGAATGACAATAGGAAGGATGCAAATGTGCAGTGGAGGCGCCGTCCGCTGGGATGTCGGACTAATTGCTTTATTTTTCTTGTCATGGGCCAGGTGCTGCAGCAGCCTTCTCTGTGGGCTACATCAAGGTGACCTGGGTTGTGTGGGGAGAGCTGGCTTTGGGGCTTTTCTCAGCTGTAGGGTCAGGCGCTGTGTTTCTGATGGCATTCACAGGCAGTATCTGGGTATGCTACGTTGGTTATGCCATATTTAAATCCTGTTACATGCTCCTCATCACCATCACAACGTAAGTGCATAAATTCCTCTACGCTGCTCCATATTTAAAACACATTTAGACGTGTTTTAAATATGACCAGAACAGCTTCAAGAATTTATTCAAACTGACTTGTTATTAGCACTTTGTCACCGCAGGTTTCAAATTGCCTCTAACCTCTCCATGGAGTGCTATGCTTTGACCTTTGGGATCAACACTTTTGTAGCCCTCTCACTGCAGACCATCATTACAGTCACAGTTGTCGATGAAGCTGCACTGGGGCTGGACATCGTGACGCAGGTACGTCTGCAGGCTGTAATTATACTACTGTGTATTTGAATGGCAGCAGACGGGGATTTAACAACACCAGAGTTTAATCCTTCAAAGTCAAGAACCCGATGGCAACTTCAGCATTCTGCTGCATAACCAAAGCACTGGACTGTGTGGACAGAGTGGCACCTGGTGGTTATCATTAGCTGTTGCATGCAGGTCTATTTGATGCAGATGATTCACTGTCATAAGTAAAATCATTTTAATAATGCTTAGGATGACTACCAGCAATTCAAATTCGTCCTCTATAGAGGACCTTTCTAAACCTGAATATCTCTTATCCACTGCATACTAAAGAATTACCTCCTTTTGGTATCTACAGAGGACATTTAGGGCTTTCCAATGATGACAACCATAAAAGGGTGGGGCTTTGGGAACTTTAGTTTATTCGTCAAGGAACATAGCAGCCATCACTGCAAGCACATTTTACGGGAAGAAGAAAAGTGAGTGCATAAAACTTTTTATTTGGCTATTTTGGCTATAAATGTTGTTAACATATTTTAGATAAGTCCCATAATAACACATTAAAACATAGTATGCTTAATTCTAACTTTATTTTAGTATAGTATTGAAGTGTTTAAAAAATGTCCTCCGTAGTGGACATTTGTAGTCATTTCCTCAATGTTGCTGTTTTTTTTTTTTAAAATGACCATAAAATGAGTCTTTTATTAGAAGCAGAAATAATTTTATTGCAGTTTGTTGAGGGAAACTCAGATCTTGATTTGTCTGATGAAGAAGATCATAGGGGATACGCCCTATAAAGAATAAAAGAGGCGCATCCGAGATGGTACTCAGACCTCCTGAAGTCCTCCTGAACTTGCTGTCATTAAGTGGTTGGACAACAAGCCAGTATGGGGCGCCGTTTGTACACTGAAACATGCCGAAATTAATGGCAACATTTTTCCACATTTAGCTCTAAATCTTACAAAAACATGTTTTTTCGAGTAATTTTTTACAACATTTAGTAAAATATTTGTAACTTTGTATATTTAAAACACAATTTTAAATGTTAAATCTA
>VUQR01001488.1:1310-14678 GCA_015108515.1 Hemichromis elongatus | reverse complement strand
TGTTTTGACTGACTAATAGTATGGATTATTTGTAGCTGAGTCACGTTTAAGTGACAGCAATATTTGAGCCAAATGACGTTATCGAATCATGTTGGCACTGACCATTGCCAAAATTTGCCTTACGCAAAACATACGTCATTAAACAGGCGGACGCAGATTATCCAATCAAATGCTTCGATGACTGAAGGAGGAGTCGCGGGGTAAGCGAATAAAAACGGAAATCTCATGTACATTATTCAAAAGAAAATTTGTGATAACTTGTGATAACTTGTTCGTGAACTACGAGACTTGCACCCCGTCAAAATGGTCGAGTGGACAGATGCTGAGCGCAGTGCCATCACAAGCCTGTGGGGAAAGATTGATGTGGGAGAAATCGGTCCCCAGGCCCTCACCAGGTAACCTGCAGCTCATAGCAGAAACATAATCGTTTGTGATGCCACTTTTTTTACTATAATGTTGAAACTTGACGGAAGATAAACACGTTTGTTTGTGTATGTAGAGGCCATTAATAATGCTATATGCACTAAAAATTAATATTGTTTCACCGGTTTCATTTCAGGCTTCTGATTGTGTATCCCTGGAGTCAGAGATACTTCCAATCCTTTGGAGACCTGTCCACCAATGCTGCCATTATGGGAAACCCCAAAGTGGCACAGCACGGAAGGACCGTGATGGGTGGTCTGGAAAGTGCTGTGAAGAACATGGACAACATCAAGGAGACCTACGCCAACCTGAGCCATATGCACTCCGAGAGACTCCATGTGGATCCCGATAACTTCAGGGTATCTCCCCACTAGCACCCAAAAACATGCATCACTCATGGATCTGAAGAGGTTAGCTAATTAGTTTATGTTTATTAACTGTGTTAAGCATTTTCTTTCTCTCATTTTAGGTGCTCGCTGAATGCATCAGCCTGTGTGTGGCCGCTAAGTTTGGCCCCAGCGTCTTCACCGCTGAGGCCCAGGAAGCCTGGCAGAAGTTTTTGGCCGTGGTCGTTTCTGCCCTGGGTAGACAGTACCACTAAATTTATGGAGTGACACTGGAGTGACACAGTCATAGAAGTGACATCATGTATATCTCTTTGACTTTGTTGCCATATGCACCAATAAAGAAAACCTCAAATGATACTCCTTCTCTGTGCGATCATTTTGACCTGTTCTTTTAATCGTCTATACAAAAGCAAGAGGAGGAGCCCGGACAGTCAATCTTCAATAGAAGTGGCCTAAATGTTTGAGTATAATATAAATATTACAAGTATGCATGTGATAAACCGTTTCGTGCTGATACTGCTTTTCGTATAAATACAAAAAAGGATGAAAGCGATCCAAAGTTGTACATTTACATTCTCTAAGTATTGTTAATGTAGGTAAAGCATTCCAAAATACAAAGAGCAGTATCAGCTATCAGACATTTTACGCATATTTAACGGTAAAGTGTTAACGAGTCAATCTGCGAGCTCAAATGAAGATATTTCTTTATTAGTGCAGAAAATTCATTCATAACATCGACCCCACATAACATAAGCACGCCCACAGCGTTCCATAAAAACGTGGAAGGATACCTTTTGCGTCAGCATGAGAAGTTTAGGGACGTGACAAATCGTCGGTATTTTACGAGTCGGGAGTGAGAACGGGTTGGGTAAAACTATACAAAATGTATACTTAAAACGCTTTGAATGGAATTCAAAAACATAATATATATATTATATAATGTAAGTATTGTCGCGATCGGAGGGGCCACAATCATGATCGAGGTGACCAGTTTTCTAAAACAAATTTAATTGAATCATGTCATTTAAGTCTAAGAAATAAACTTTCACAAGTTTCTGATATGAAGCTGATGTGCGGATCATTTATTTGGGTGGGGAAAGCCTGAATGTTCAGATAATGATAGCATGGCATAATCTAAGTTCATCAGCTGTTGGAAAATAACTTGATACAACGGGATGGGGAGGTGCTTATGTTTACGTGAGGACGTTTTGATGTCATACCATACCATTCCATTGTGTTTTGCGGTGATAGTTGACAGACTCATCCATCCGCTTTTAATAAGCTGGAAATAGAGGACCCTCATACCATCTGCTGGTTCATCTACCAGTCTTTAAGCGGAAAAACTGATCACTCAGCAGTTCAGAGGTCGGAGGTAAAACTGTTCGCTCAGGTCATGGTTAAGTGGACAGAACTGGAGCGCAGCACTGTCAAGGGTATCTGGGAAAAAATTAATATCGATGAGATTGGGCCACAAATTTGGGCAAGGTACGTCATTTTGAACATTTCATTGTTCAAGAACAGATAGTGGAAAAAAAATCCGCAAAAACGGAGAAAAATATTCTGGCAATTTTCTCTTAGTACATGATTATTTTTGCTAGTTAACTCTTTATAGTAAAATTCAATGTGCGGTTTAAAAAAGAAAAAATAAAGAAAAAACAGCCGTATTACAAAAACTACTCCATAGTTAAAGAGTACATTGTATTTTTAGGGATTTTTTTCTCCTGGTATTTCCGATTTACCTGTTGAACACGTGGTATATTTTATGCTAATTAACCCGCACCATTGATTGTTGCATTGTCAGAGTCCTGATTGTCTACCCCTGGACTGAGCGATATTTTGGTACTTTTGGAGATCTTTTCACCATCACTGCTATTTTGAGAAACGAAAAAGTGGCGGCTCATGGAAAGGTGGTGCTGGAGGCTCTCGACAAAGCAGTGAACAACATGGACAACATGAAACGCACCTATGCTGATTTGAGCCGGTTGCATTTTCAGAATCTCGAAGTCGATCCTGATAGCTTCAGGGTAAGCACTTTTCTTAAAACCCACATGAAAATACCCGTGACTTGAACATTATGCGCTTGTAGAGGTTTCATGGTGTTTTCTTTTCCCCCCACAGCTGTTGGCAGACTGTATCACCATCACAATCGCATGCAAACTCAAGTCAGCCCTGAGCCCCCAGAGTCAAGCTATCTGGCAGAAGTTTCTATCTGCTGTGGTCGACGCTATGAGCAGCCAGTACCGCTAAATAGAACCTTTGGAGATAATACAACTTTATTTTTTAAAACGCGTGTTAACCTTTATATAAGTATGCCATGAATGCATTTCAGTTTGTTTGTTTCTTATCAGTTGGAGTTTGAGTGTACAATAAGCTTAGTGTAAACCAGTGGTTCTCAAAGTGTGGGGCGCAGAGTTCTGACTGGTGGGGCGCAAGTTACGTAGCAAGAAAGACATGTGGAACTAATGACTAACACCACTTTTACGGCAGAACAAAGAAATTCGCTGCAATTACGTTAATAATATGCGCATCCGCTGAAAAGCTGCAGTCACGTGTGTAAGTCGCAATAAGTCGACAGCCCCAATAAAGAAGTGTACCTCCACTTGTTTGCACTTTCCAGTACACTTCTTTATTGCGGCTTATCGGCTACAGCCAACGCACATCATCAACAACAGGACCCAATTCATTCTGTTTTAAGCCAGGGAGACGTGATTGAAGATGCCGCTCGGGTGCGTCCGCCTCCCCCGCAGCCGCGCGGCAGATCGCGCCCCGCCCACAGCTCTGCAGTCAAAAATAGGCTCATTGCAGCCACTGAGAGTGAATAGTATTAAACTGTCACTAAATTACATAATTTTCATCTTTGTTCACCAGTGTCTGGATTTCTTTTTTATAAGACTAAGACTGAACTTTATTTTTCCATGTCTGGCAATGTTCACATTCTGTTTAACTTGTTGTTGTTTTGAAGAAATGGTGCAGACTAATGAAGCAGTCTCCTGACAAAGGTTACAAATAGTTGTTTGAAATGAAAGTTGTTGGTTTAAAACAAAAATTATCAAAGGACTTATTGTGAATGGGTTTATTATCTAAATAAAGTTACAGCTAGGCTTTTCTGTCATTGTTTTGCTTAGATGGGGCATGAAAATATTTCTTCCTGCCATGTGGGGAATGATGTAAATGATGATGAGAATGAGAACCACTGGTGTAGGCAGATCTTTGTGTCTGCAGAGCAAATGGCAGGTTTGTCTTCAATGATGTGATTTAGTGATGAAGGTCCAAAGACAATGAAGTACCCCCAAAGGAGTTAATATTTAATTAATATTAGTATTGGCATTGTCATTTCACGACATTTTAAGGGAAAATGTTAATGAGACAATGAAACATCGTTAAAAATAAAGTTTAATTGTCTTGAAAGAAAAATATATGGGTCACACTTGCATTGTTGAAAACAACCATCCTAAGTTTGAACCTCTATTTGTTTGAATTTGTAAAAGAGACATCATAAAAGGGAGAATCAGTGGAGGTTACATTTAAAATCTATCCAACCTGGTTTCTCCTAAGGTTTTGATTTTACAGTGGCACCAACAGGCTTGATGTTTCCCATGTGGAGTGTGACAAGAAGATTCAGGAATTGGGTCAAATAATTATTAATTTTAAACAAGAATGTAGAACAAACAGACGTAAAAGGAAGACCACAGGGACAAAAACAAATTGATGAAAAATCACTGGTCATATTCAGTCTAATAGATTTAGCAGCTGTGGTTTGGCTTATTCCACAAACACTAAATAGTGAACAACACCTAAACAGAGCAAATGTTCATTTCTTTGAGTAGCAATGAACTCACAATGCATTCATTAATGACTTCACTCCAACCCATCATCGTGAACACAAACCTATTAAGAGGCTGCCTAAACCACTCACACAGAAAGCTCAAAGTCAATATCACACAGATAATGTAAACACACATAAAAGACATCCCAATATTCACATTCTGTGAAAAATGCGAGTATTTAGTGAGAAATATGCAGCGTTTTGCATTGGTGAGTTCAGACCCTTTTCGGGTCCTCAACCACCCTAAAAGTAACATGGCTTTCCAATGTCATATTTTCCCAACTTCTCTGTTGGAGATTGTATAGATTACAGTGAAATCATGTCCAGTGTTCTTGATGCCATGTTGTTATTAGTGTACTCGCACAGAGGAGCTGCATGAGAGACGAGGATGGAGAGGGTAAGTGGTAGAGAGCAAAATCAATCAGGTGAGAGTAGGCAAAAGACAGCAAAGGAGGAGCCCCTGTTGGCAAAATTATAAAGTTGGGGTAGCTTCTGTTTTGCCTGCATTAATTGATGATGACTTCATGTTCTAAACAGAAGATATTATTTGATATGAATGGCAGGATTTAACACTCTAAATATGCCTTTAATAGAATGGCTAGCATTACACTAAAATGAAAAACATGGATCTGGGCCTGATGTTCTGTATTGATTAGACACAATGAAAGGACGATGTGTATGAATTTGAAAACTGTAACACAAAAAGAACCTCCATTACTAGTTTGGATTTTGTCCAGATATATGAAGTAGCAGTGTGATTTTTCTTTTGATTGCTCAAAGTAAAATTGAATGCCTTTCTTTGGTCAAGAGACTGTAAATAAGCTGTTTAAATTTCTCCTCTTTTTCTGCTTTGCTACAAATTTTCCTTTAAATTATTTTGGAAAGTGATATTATTAACTGTGATCATTTATTCTGAATTATTCTTAAACACAATTGGTAATCCAAAAAAATAGATTGATTTTGTATGTTTTAATGTTTATCCTGTGAAATTTAGGTCTGCAAAGGTGAAAATGATCAAATATGTTTACAAGCAGCATAATAAATTAATATAATTTAAAGGCAAATGTGAATGACGTTACGATTGGGGGCTGAGGCCTCCTAGTGGTCTGATCCTAGAATCGCCCTTGGTGAGTGGCTAATTGTCCCCTTTATTACCCAGATAGCCCTTTTGAGTCAAACGTCTGAAGATAAATAAAGATCACAAGAATGCAATTCTCTTCTTCGCCACAAGAAGTCACTACCGGAAAACAATTAGTATGGTTCAACAGACCTACGCTCGCGTGAGAGCACTGCAGATACCGACAGAACGAGGATCGGAGGCAATTTGCTGTCCTGTCATAATCACCTTGGACATGGTCGGGAGGAAAGATTGAGAGCGGTGCGGAGAGGTTTATAAAGAAAAACCGAAGCCCCTCAAAAAGAAGACGATACGATATATTGTGGGTTCAGCTGGCAAAAATTAGACGTCCTTTCGGCCAACGCAACAACGGCCAGCAACCTACTTGGCCATTCACTCTGTGTTTTTGCCTCACTGCACCAGTGCACACGTACAGGTACATTTACTGAAGCAAATCGGCCTGTAGCGAGATGGTGACAGCTAAGATGGACAAGAGTCAAAGCAGGTTTTTAGTGGTTGAAAAAGAGAACACCAGCCATAAACATTTGGTAAAAATACTCGACTCACTGCAATACAATGAAATAAACTAACTCCAAGAGTGAATCTATAATTGTAATTGTTATAATCGATATGTCGTGGGAATGAGGCCAAAGAGGCTGCTGCTGCTCCTGCATTATCACGCTTCTTTTTAAACAGGCCCACCCACTGAAGCGATAAGCCTCATAGTGAAAACGAACACCATGAATGGCAAAATCATCATGTTTGTAACTGATAGCACAACAAACAGGCCTCTATTAATTAATTGTAGGACTTAGATTTTCAATCAGTATCCACGGACTGATTATGAAAGCTTACTGATTTAATTTACCTCATATATTTTTAAAGGGAAATTACAATTAGAAAGACAGTTAATTAGAAAGTAAATAAACACATGCATATAAATATATGTATGTAAGTACAAAAAAAAAAATTCTTAGCCGTAATAAACATGAAGCAATCGTTTTTAATAAAAGGCACTTGGAACATATGAAGTCAAAGGTTTATTTATTCCGAATGAATTAATAGGACAATATTTTTGATATAAGTTGAATGTATACCAATCAAGTACATTTTATTTTACAAAATCCATTACATTTAGCGTTTGACATTGTACTTATGTAACAGCATAATATGGAAAATTTGCATGTAATCAATTTACTTGAATTTAACATTTTGGACATGAAGCTCTTTTGAGTGTACATAAAATATTGCAATATGAGTTATATTAAGTTATATTTACATTCCATATATTTTCTTGTAGTTTGGTGTAAAAATAAAAATAAAAGCTTTAACCTCCTATAAGGATTTGAGAGGATAAACACTTATTTAATCATTACAAATGAAAAACTTTATATTTATTAGTCTAAAGGAGTGAGCCAAAATCAAAATGTTTGGATTCCATCCAAACGGGAAGTTATTTATAGACCTTTACCCTCAAGAGCGCATTTCCAGTCAGGGCAAATCCGAAACGATAAGATCTTTGGCTTGTACACAAGATCCCATGTATGTTTCTTAGCAGCCAGTTAATTCATAAAGACCAAATTTGAACGTCCAAGCATTACCAGCACCTCTGTCTGAGCAGGGGAAATCCAAAGGTTTCACTAGCCGCCAGTTTGTGTACGTATCAACAGGTACCCGTGTGAAATATGACTCTGATTGTTTCGTCCGATATTATAGAATACCACGAGAATTTGGTTTCGTGTTTATCTCATGCCAGCTGTTACATATTATTTGGAATCCATCCAAACGCCTATAGCATTATCTTCGAGGGGGGCTGGGTGTGCCTATGTTCCGCTGCATCTATAAAACCCCTCCGTTTGCGGCGAACGCGGCATTGAACTTGGAAAAAAATCAAGAGGCAAGATGAGTCTTTCTGCTAAGGACAAGGAAACAGTCAAGGCATTCTGGGCTAAAGCGTCGGGAAGGGCGGACGACATTGGCAGTGACGCTATCGCCAGGTAAAAAAAGGGGAAATTATGCGAATTTAACCTGCTTCTGCATGTTTATGTATTACTTACTGGCTTACTGACCTGTGTTTTTGCCCAGGATGCTAAAAGTGTACCCTCAGACCAAGACTTACTTCTCCCACTGGAAGGACCTGAGCCCCGGTTCTGCCCCGGTGAGGAAGCACGGAGGAATCGTGGTAGCTTCAATAACTGATGCCGTAAAAAAAATCGACGACCTTGCAGGGAGTCTTCGTACCCTCAGTGAGCTGCATGCTTTCACTCTGCGAGTGGACCCTGCAAATTTTAAGGTATTTATTTACTCAATCGTGAAAGCGGTTCAGAAAACCTGTGTGCTTGCTTTAAAGATTAATTGGACTACAAATTAATCGCTAGTTTTTATTTAATTGTGCCTCCACCAATAGGCTATTGGTTAGTAAGGAACTGTAACGTCATCAATTATTCTTTGATTTAGAAGCATTAAAATTTGCCCCATCTACACATGGATAAGGCCATGTGTAGATGTAAATAATTTATATGCTGCCCCCCAATTCGTCATATCAGTTTTCTTTAGGATAAGTGAAACGTGTATTTCAGCTTCTTTAAGCAAAAATATTAACCTTTTAAACAAACAGGAACGTTGCCTCAGTGCTGTCAGCAAGTCAAAGCACGACTCTGTCACGGAAGATGCGCAAACACCGGATAGACTGAGTTATGATTCACATAACTGCTTTATGATCTCAAAATCCCTTATTGCGCTAAATACGTGTCACAATCTTTGTTATGATCTTTTCACAGATTCTTGCTCAGAACATCCTGGTGGTTCTAGCTACCATGTTCCCCGACGACTTCACCCCTGAGGTCCATGTGGCTATGGACAAGTTCCTGGCTGCCTTGGCTCGCACCCTGTCTGAGAAATACCGATAAATTGCGTACTGGAGCTGACGACGGTCAGTTCCAGCGGCTCAGAGAGATACTCACTGCCAAGTTGAATCTGAATAAATCAAATGCAATGAAAGTGCCATGTTTTTTTGTTTTTGTTTGTTTTTTATTTTGTTTTTTGGGTTTTTTTCTACTTTCTTGTAGTGTGATGTAAAAATACACAAGCAGAATAAAAAAAAATGCCAGAATGAACACACAAGCCATTTGAAGTCTGACTGACGGTGACCATGAGAACTTTAACGAGTTGTATATCTGGAGGAAAACCGGTATTGCTAAATAAAATCCAAGAAATGTATAAAAGGCATATCTTTCTACTGAGAAAACTCAAAAATATAACAGTATACAAGTTGTTTAAAAATCGCTCATCATGGAGCCAATACTAGAATGATTGGAACAAAACTTTTACAGGAAATGAGTCCTCAAACAATTTAAACTTTTACACAAATGTAGATGGTTTTTATTACTTGTAAAAATCTTGGCAGACAGATCTTTTTAGATTTTTTTTTTTCAATGAAAAACTGTTGTGTAATATTTACTCCAGTATATTTCATTGACGAAACACAAGCGTCTGGTTTAGGCTATTGCATTTATCTGACACGTAAAGTAAAACATTCAATTTAATACTTTTTCCAACACTTCCAGAAACACGAATCAGAAGCTTCATGAAATTAAAACCTTATTCTGTCACAGTCGACTTTACTATCAATAAATCAGAATACTTTATTAATCCCTGAGGAAATTATGTAAATTATGTAAAATCGCACCTGTTGGACCAGAAAATGGTTGCTGTTTGAGTGAAAGAGCCTGACTACCCTCTGACAGGGCACTGTTAAATCACTCATAATCAGTAATACTGAATGCTGTGCGTTTACTGAGTCCGGTCTATATGTAGTGTAATTTCACTTCATCATCCGTCATAATTTACGAAATGTCCTTTGATACTAAAGTTACAGCATGGTTTATTTATTTATTTTACACAATCTCATTTGAAATGTGCCCAATTAATATCTTACACCCATTATTTAACTCTTCTGCTACACCCTGATATAATTGCAAATGCTGGAAAAGGAAAAACCAACAAAGTGAAGAATATGCTTGTTGTTTTATTTATTTAAGCCTCTCCAAGACATGATTAAAAAAACAGAGTATGTGACAGGCATCTGCAGCTCTCTAGTAGTACTGCTTTCTGAGGGAGGACACCACCACTGCCAGGAACTTCTGAAAAGCTGCGTGGACCTCAGCAGTGAAGGCTTTACCCAACTGGGAAGCAACTACAATGGTCAGGCAGTCACCCAGGAGCTGTAACACAACACAGCATGTATGAGACATCATGAACACGCTAAATAGATACATAAATATCAATAGAAGCCAGTGCCGTCAGTTCAGCATTGCCTACCATGAAATTGTCAGGGTCCACCTGCAGTTTCTCAGAGTGCAGCGCGCTCAGCTCTGCATATGTGGCCTTGATGTTGTCCATGTTCTTCACAGCTTTTTCCAGAGCGTCCATGATAACTTTTCCATGAGCAGCAACCTTTGGGTTTGATGTGATGGCAGCAGCATTGTAGAGGTTTCCAAATCCACCAAAATACCTCTGAGTCCAGGGGTAGACAATCAGACACCTGAGGAAACAGGAAAAATTTTTAAATAACTGGCAATGGCTAAAGAAGGAGGAGAGACACACACATGCATATATAAAGTCATATAATGTCGCACATTCTTTAAGGGAGTAAATATCAGAAATTGCATTTATTTTTTTTCTGGAGAAATACCTGGAGAAAACAGCTTGTCCAACGACCGCATAGTCGATCTTGGAGAAAATGTCCTGGATCGTGGCGCGCTCGAAGTCTGTCCACACAACCATTTTGCCTTGTTAACTGTTGCACTTGTCCTGCTATTCAGCAGCCCACCACACACAGCTTTTAAAGGAGCCGTTTCGCTCCACCCAAAGATATGCAGTTGGGTGGAGTAGGACGGTGGGATGGTCTTTGTTAGTGTAAATTGAAAATCAGTCAAGAGAAAATACGTTTTCAATTTTTATCAGAGCGCAGTTAAGCTCTGATAGAAGTGAAGATAGAAGACTCAGAAACCACATCCCAGACTCATTTAACAGATCAACAGACGTTTTTTATTAGCTTAATTGACTTTAAGTAAACATAAATAAATAAATGTTTATAGTGACATTAAAAAAAAAGGTTTCCATTGCGTTGGAGATAGCATTTGGGTTTTTATTGAAACTTTTTTGGTCTAGTTTTTCCATAATTCTATATCTCTTCGTTGATTTTTAGGTTGTTTTTTTGGAGAGTTATCATACTGGTTGACGTTCCTGACATGTAGCTATAAACTGTTTTTTGTTATCACATTTTTCTGCGTGCCCTGTGCTCACAAGTGGATCTAGAAATTACTTTCTTACCTGAGTCTAACGGCTCAGTGTGGACCCACCTGTTGAAGATCAGATATGTGTCAGTAAGGTGTTAGCTCCAGATATGACGTTAGTCATCGTGTTGGTAACTGACAGCCTTATAAAAGTTATTTACTAATTAAGTGCAAAATCTAGAACTTGAATCATTATTACCGGTTACATGTTTAATTGTGGTAATTTTGGTTATTCAGTACTGAGTATGCTACTTAATTTTTATAATATGTTCCGGTATTATTATTATTATTATTATTATTATTATTATTATTATTATTATCATAGACCAATAAATTTAAAATTTCCATTTTGTAACTGCTCTGATTTATTTCAGCACCACATTAATATCAACAGCAGCAGACTCAAAGATTCCAATCACTGTCACTGGAAATCTGTTTTTTGGGTTCTAAAATCTTTTAGTATTCAATTGGACTAACTGCATTAATTAATTAAATAAATGACTAAATAAACGCTGCCTTGAGACTGGCTTGTGGACTGGTCTTCAGAGCCACCATCACAATTTTTGTCTTGCGTTTATGTTGAGCAGGCCCTTGCGGCCATATCTCTGAGGTGGACCGGGTGTGTCCATTGCCCGTTTCATGTATAAAAGCCCAGATAGTTTGAGCTGATCAGGAAAAGGAAAAAACAACAACAACAACAACAACAACAACAAAAAAGGCAACATGACGACCCTTTCCGAAAAGGACAAGAAAATGGTAAAAACGTTTTGGGCTAAAGTGGCTGGCAGGGAGGAGGACATCGGTTGTGATGCTGTCTCCAGGTAAATATGCCTTATGATTTACAATATGACCACAACTGGACAGACCCTCTGCTGCATGCTTACCTCACTTAACTTACATTTTACCCAGGATGCTGTCTGTGTACCCTCAGACCAAGACTTACTTCTCCCACTGGAAGGACTTGAGTCCCGGTTCTGCCCCAGTTAGGAAGCACGGAGGAATTGTCATGGCTGCAGTTACTGATGCTGTCAGCAAAATCGACGATCTCAGCAGAGCTCTTCTGAGCCTCAGTGAGCTGCACGCCTTCACTCTGAGAGTGGACCCTGCAAACTTCAAGGTACTTTTTTGTTAAATCATAACAGTGAAACTTTAGTGTTTTGCTGTGAAGGTTTTGGACTTAAATAACTCAGAGTTTAGCTGAAATTACAACTTTGGCGCCTTGTCCTATTTATATAAAAATGATTCAATAGATTTAATATTTTTTTGTCTTTAGAGATCCCAAGTTTTTCCTCCCAAATAGCTGATCTCAAGCATGTCTATTTCTCACAGAAACATTAATAAACAGTACATGTGTGATTTGAATTAACCCAGCACTGTGCTGTTCAACCGTTCAAAAACAATCTTTGCAGAATATACAGCAATCAAATGTGACTTTAAACGTGGCTATCATGTTTTCACAGGTTCTCTCCCACAATCTTCTCGTGGTCCTGTCCACCGCTTTTCCCAACGACTTCACCCCTGAGGTCCACGTGGCTATGGACAAGTTCCTGACTGCGGTGGCGCTTGCCCTGTCTGGGAAGTACCGATAAATGGCACACCGACGGACAACGACATGGTCATGGATACTCCCAAACTGAATTTTAATTTAAAAATAAAAAAATAAATCTAGTACAACTATTATCTGTGTGGTGAAGTGAATTTCTTTAAAGATGATATCAAATTTTAATTTAGTGGCACATCTAAAAAATAAAAACAATAATAATACATGTAGTAAAGGAGGGCTGAGATGAAAGGACAACGAAATGCGCCAGAATTAATTGAAAGTCAAGATGAGTGGTCATTCATTCATTTGGCCACTAAATAAAACATATTGTGCAAACACAGAAAGAGTGTTCAAAGTAATATAGCCCACATTTCTAACCATTACATGTGAGCTGCCACAAAGTAACGATTTTATTTTTCTGATATAATTGCAAATGCTGGAAAAGGAAAAACCAACAAAGTGAAAAATGTGCTTGTTGTTTTATTTATTTAAGCTTCTTCGAGACATGATTTAAAAAACAGTATGTGACGGTGCTCTGCAGCTCTCTAGTAGTACTGCTTTCTGAGGGAGGACACCACCACTGCCAGGAACTTCTGAAAAGCTGCGTGGACCTCAGAGGTGAAGGCTTTACCCAGCTGGGAAGCAACTACAATGGTCAGGCAGTCACCCAGGAGCTGTAACACATCACAGCATGTAAGAGACATCATGAACACGCTAAATAGATACATAAATATCAATAGAAGCCAGTGCCTCAGTTCATCATTGCCTACCATGAAATTGTCAGGGTCCACCTGCAGTTTCTCAGAGTGCAGCGC
>VUQR01001481.1:112986-148422 GCA_015108515.1 Hemichromis elongatus | reverse complement strand
TCCTACATGACTCACCATCGCTTGATGAGTGCAGACTTAAATCACTAGTGAATTATATATTTATGTACTGACTTCATAAATTTTGCAGGAGTTATGGTTTACAAATGATGCATCATGATGACCAGTAGTCTTGACATGGATAGTTATTGGTGTTTTAATTACTAATGCATGGTTCGATATAAAGGTTTAGGTCTCCAAAGATCCAGATGTTTCATGTCTTTGTCTGGTGCCTTGATTTGTTATTAAATATGCACAGAACTGATGGGATTCCCATTACTTTGAGCTCTACTGAGCCATTTATGATGATGAACAGTCAGCATGCTAAACTAAGATGGCAAACATCTTTTTTTCCTGTGAAAAGCAAGTTTTTTCTCTCCACTTTTGCCAAGTGCTTGTTCATAGAGGGTTGCCTGACTGTTAAAGTCGTCTCTTCATTGTTGTACATTCTCACTGTATCTACAAACCATCTTGAGGAAACTGTTGCTGCAATTTGGCAACATATAAATACAGTTTAAAATTAATTAGGAAGTCTTTTTGTGATTTAGTTTCTATCTCTCATCTCTACTTGAATAATGAAATACAACCACTGACAAATGGCCTCTTCTGGGAATTCTGGCACACTAATTTGACTATTAACCTGTTATATAAAGAGCCAGAGTTATTAACAGCAGCTCAGAACATAATGACATATTCTGTCATCTCTCAGGTGTTCACACTTCGGTCATTTATTAGAGAACCTGCGCTCTCGGGGTCTGTGGTGAAAAGAACAATCTGAGAGGTTCAGTTCCCACATTAATACATTAAAATGTCAAAGCTATATGTTAAAATGCCAACCCTATTAATGGTGCTGCCAGTCTGCAAAGGTAAAATGTCAAGAGGGAAACAAATGCTGAAAACAATGAAGAAAATAAGGGGTACCGTAGACCAGTATAAATGCTGAGTAAAGGTAACAATCTTATCTAAAGGACTTATTCAAACAAATGCAAATACTTTGTTACAAGAGAGGTAGCAAAAAATAACTGATTGAAGTCATTACTGCTGAGGTGATTAAAGATGACAGATTATGATCCAAAGAGTGTTTAAAGAATTTTATACGTATTTAGTGATAGTTAGAAATCTTATATCCTGAATTGTTCATTCAATTTTTATTAGCAGTGAGTTGTGGTTATTTAAGCATAAACCAAAATGCCATTGTCTTCAGTGAAGTTGTTGCTTACTCAGGAGCTAATCAACAACTGCCATGGCTTCTGAAGGGTACCCACAGGGAGGCTTCAATCACACTGTAGGGGTCAGTGACACAAGCACCCCACCTCGCCACCCCCAAAGTCACCTTTCGGTGATTGGGTAGGAGGTCGAGTGGAATAGATTGCTGGAGCAAACGAAGACAGAAATGGGGCGCGGATGCCACTTTTTTCATCTCCCCTTCAGCTCTGCTACAGCCTCACTACAGCTAGGCTGATTTCCATATTGTTTAAATCAGAGTTGATACATTACGCATCACTGATTTTAGAAATCCATTACATTGTCAAAGCTTTGCCTAATGTAGCGACAAACACGCTGAAGATGATCGCTAAACTCTGCTGGATCCCTAAACTTAATTGAGCTGTGTGTCTTTCAACTTATTATTTAATTTTGCAAAGTTCCAAAAACTTTACTATTTTATTTTCTTAAGTTCATTTCATTCACAACAACAATCACCTCAAGACACTTATAAATTAAGGTAAATACCTCATGATAATAGATAGAAAATCCCCAAGGTCTAACAACCACCTATAAGCAAGCACATGGCGACAGTGGGAAGGAAAAACTCCCTTTTAACAGGAAGAAACCTCCAGCAGAACAAGGTTTAGGGAGGGGCAGCCATCTGCAGGGGCCAGTTGGGGATGAGGGGATGGAAACAGGACAAAAGACTGGAAGACAGTCAGAGATTAACATGCCGAATAGTGTGCACACAGAGAGTGAAAAAGATGTGAGTGAAGAAGAAACGCTCAGTGCAAGCAGCCTTAGTTATTTATCTGTAGCTAATGCTAAAATTCTCTAACAATCCTTTTATTTGCTACTGTCAATTAGCTGGTGAGGACAGAAACTGGCTTTAAATGTCTTCCCATTCATAGGTTACTCGCTCATTAAACGTTCATCAGCAGAAACATTTATTATGTGACAACTGTTGCATATTAGTGGTTGTGTTTTTGTAGGGTAAATTTGTACCGAACTAAAACTGAACAGTAAATTTACTCCCCCAGTAACAAGTTAGCCATTTCAACATAGCTTAAGGTGATGATTAAAGTGATGATGAATGGCTGTTGTGCTTACCAGCTATTAGTCACAGCTGTTGGTGGTGTAAATGCACCACAAAACTTCTGAAGGTAAGTTTGACATGACATAAATATTTAAAGTTAAATTGGAGAGATGAAAGATGTGATTTTTTTACTCGCATGTGTAATGCTTTTAAATGACAAACAACAACTGATTTTTATATTTACTATATTTATAAAATCACAAATGCAAAACATGTTTGTGTGTGAAGCATAAGAGGAGCCCACTTCCTGTGGCTCCCTGTTCATATACAAAGAGATGAGGTGAGGGAGAGCAGGAGGAAAAGGTGAATGTGTCTCCCTTGATATGTTAGTTTGAAATGTGGGAGCAGAACTTACAAGAGAGAGAGATAGAAATAAAGAAAGGCAGAAGCATGAAGGAGCGTCTGTTGCTCCTCCTGATAGACCCAGTCAGGCTATTCATTACTCCCGGAACGCCAGCCAGTGTCAGTTATATTACGGCAAAGCCATCCCTGACTGACGGCCACGAGTGGGGGGAGAAAAATGGCAGCAAAATACTGCTCGATGCCCTGGGAGAAAACAAGGGAGTGGCTGTGATGGATGGGTGTGTTTGACCCAGGCGGGGTGGAAGGTAGAGATGGGTCTCCTCCAGATGAGACAGGGAGTCGGCAGAGTCTCTGCACCCCCCTGCTCGGAGCATCTCAGCCTTGTCAGGATGAGAGGCATCTCGCTAAGTTGCTTCCGTCAGTGTTTCTATCACTTGTGTCAAAACAGACGCTCTCCATATTCAACAGATAAAACTGGACTTCACGTGATGGGAATACTAAAGCACAGCTAGGCCATTCACTGGGTTTATGACAGCCCTGATGTCAGCAGGAGGGCAGATACCTCCCCTCTCTACAGCAGTCCCAAAAACATCATTGTAGTATCAGACAGCTTTGGGATGATTTTATGGCACTATGGGCTTGCACACACAGTAAAAAAAAGTATTTATTTATTTTTTTAGGTTCTCAGCTATAGTATGCACTGTATGCAACCAACTCCTATCTAGCCTTTGACTGCACAATCTATATTGCCTATTTCTTCCTGAATATTTCTTATGCAGTCATGCCTTTTGTTTTTGTTTTTTAAATAAGTCCTAATGGCATGTGTTTTCTATAGGTTGATATAGAATAGGTATTCCTCTCCAGTGGGACTGCAGAACGAATGGTTTCAGAAAAAGCAAATGCATGTCTCATTCTAGACTGAGTGGCTTTGATACAGCATATTAAGACTTTTTAACATAATCACTATTTAATTAAATAATTATCTACGTTTTTGCTATTTTCACATTTAAAAAAAACCTAAACTTTTTGTTTGTGGCTGTTTGTATCTAACAGGTGAACGTGAACAGGAATCAATCTGCACAACTCAGAGTCTGTAAAAGACTCTGCGTTAAAAGACAGACATGCTGAGCTGGTGAAGGTGAGATGGAGCAATTCAAATTCCAGTCGGCAAAAAAAGATATGAGGTATAAATAAATTAAATATGAATATAGCAAATAAACAATGATCAACCTGATTGGCATAACTTACGCTACGGTTATACTCTATTTTTCTTTCTTTTTACTAAATTTAATTTATATCCTATATAAATACGTGATGTTATCATCTCTTGTTGTCTTTACGTTCAAATAGGTTGTTAACTTCTCTCTTTTTCAATGTTAAATTGATGCCGCTGTCAGTGTTTAAAGTTGTGACGTCACTTATACCGACGTCACCTGGTTGACGAATGCGGAAGCGTGTGCTTTAGCTTGTTAACTCAAAACCATAACAGAGGATATGTTTTCCGTGTTTAGTCTGTGAGGAATCGTAAGTTACCTTGGAAATCGATTCGACTTTGTCCGGTCAGCTTCCCAGTAATCTCCCTGAGTTTGTCAGACGATTGAGAAGCAGTAAAAAGTCCGAAAATCTGGGATGGAGGTAAATAATCATTGTGGAGGGGTTAGCTTTAGCTAGTCTCACGCATAGTAATGATGTGTATCTTGAGGTTAACTAATATATATATATATATATATGCGTCTTTTTCTTAATAGCTGTTGCTGTAATGCATAGATAATTATCACTATGAACGGTGCTGGTAACAGTAAAAGTCACCTGCAGTAGTCCTGCTGTAACAGCCATGAATTTTTATATGTGCTTCATATCGAGACGTCACTAACTTTGCTTACGGAGTTTCAATAAAAGTTCTTCTGCTTAGTTTCTTTGCCGAATTGAAAAGAAGCCCGTAATGAATCATAAAATGTTGTAAATGTACTCCATCAGAGGTAGACTTTTGGTAAAGAAGGACATTAAAATTCAAATGAAATATTATGTGAATTTTGTGGATTAAATCTGGAGCTGATGATGAAAAACAAAAACTGTAAGGTTAACATCTTTCTAGCTTTTAAATTCTATGTTTGTCCCTCGTTACATCATTTCTCTTTTTCCCATATGTTTCTTTCATTAAAAAAAAAGGACCCTGGTGGTACCGGAGCTGAGTCTATGACTCCATCAGCAGCAAGTACACCCAAGTCAAAGGTACTGCACTTCAGCAAGCATCTCAACTATGTACAGACTTTTTATAGGAAAAACAAATTATAGAAAAACCTGGATCTCCACCATCATTCCCAAAGAATTCAACTTATTCTGTTCCTTTAATTTGTTATTACTGTCCTGCATATTGTTAAAAATTACACATAAGAAATATATGTATCAACACTCCTAAACAAGATTTTTTTTTCTTTTTTGTTAGAGATGTTTTGGTAAAGATATCTCAACATCATTTTAACTTTGTGTTGTATTTTCAGCTGGACACGCTCTCTAAAGATGATCTCATCAAATATGCAAAAAAGCAGGTAGCTGCCATGCAGAAAATGAAGAGCAGATGTACAGGTAATGTTACACATTTAAGAGCTTTAGTTTCATCCTGTGTTTGTGTTGTGCCAGTACTATACATGTTTATGTCATGATTTTGTTTATTTGTCTTCTTAGATTTGGAAAAAGAAGTTGAAGCCCTGAAACAGCAATCTAAAAGCGGCAACAACAGCAGTTCAGATGACTCTTTGATACAGGTTTGCATGTTAATAATAATAATAACTTTATTTATAAAGCGCTTTCAAACAAATTGCTTTACAGCTATTTGCTAAAAGCTCCCTCTGTTAAAATGCAGTACTTCATTTTCATACTGCATTATGTAAATCGTTTATTTGTGTGTAACAGGAGCTGACTCAGAGGATGGATGTGTTGCTGCTCGAAAAGGCTGAAACTCAGCAAAGTCTTGCAGTGTCTCATAAAGAACTACAGAAAACTAAACAGAAAGCCAAGGTGAAAGATAACACTCACACCACTGTATGATGTGTAAGCCTGAATACACATCCAGGTTTGTGTTCAGAGGAACTCAAATGGGTTTCTTTGAACACACTTTGACATTTATGCTATCTAATGAGTGTATTTTGTTAATATAACCTTCTTATCACACATATGCTGTTTGTCACAGGATGATCTGGCGGTGCTGCAAGGTGAGTTTGACCGGGTGATAGAAGAGCACCAAAAGAAGATCAAAGCCCTAGAGAGCGGCATTGAGGAGTGTACCAGCAAACACCAGAAAGAGGTGTCTCATTTCCAAAAATTACTAAAAGAGCGAGAGGAGAGTGACAGAAAACGGAAGAGTGAAAGAGAGAGGGAGCGCCAAGCAGATCTTGCTAGTGCGAAAGAGAATGCAGAGGAAGTCCGACGTTGCTTAGAAGCTCAGCTGGAGACCCTTCGAGCTGAACTGCAAACCATGCAAGAGAGAAATTCTCAGGAGGTTCTTGAGCTCCAGGAGAACCACCAAAAGGAGTTGACACTGGCCCAGCAAGAGGTGGAGAACTTGAAGGAGGAGCTGGCACAGAAGGGTCTGCAGCACGAAGAGGAAATGAGAGCTCTAGAAGAGGACTATGAGATTGAAAGGGATCGTCTCTTGTTGCTCCAAGACGAGCTAACTGAGCAGCTTGCACTCAAAGGTACAAAGCTCTTTTTAGTCTGTTCTGGTATTGAAGCATTAATATTGTGTTTGCCTCCTTTTTTTTCCTTAAAATTCAGATTCAATTAAATCAAAAATATTAATCTTATATTTCCAGATAGCTACCTGCAGGATGTGCAGGAGGAAGATGAAGAAGCTGCCCGTGGTTCTGGGATCGCCAAAATGCTGGAACTGTCTGGCTGCAGTCAGGGTGACTCAAGCCATGGTGATGGAGACGAAACAGAGATGGGGAGACTAAAAGCGACACTGGATGATGTTCAAGCCCAGAACACCATGTTACAGGATGAGCTGACCCTGCTCAGTAATGTGAAGGGTGAGCTTGAGGCAGAGCTGGAGAGAGTTAAAGAAGAGTTTCAAATGGAAAGAGAAGAACTGGAGTTCAAAATTAATGAGCTGCAGACAGGTGTTCCTGCTGAAGCTTCAGTGACCCAAGGTCCTGATGAGCAAGTATTACATAGAGAAGCTGAAGAGTCCCAAGGTCCTGATGAGCAAGTATTACATAGAGAAGCTGAAGAGTCTGTAAGCAGTCCAGCTGAAGAGCAAAACTCTCAGAGTCCAGACGAGGAGCAGCAGAAGCTGAACCAGGAGCTGAGGACACAATGTGAGGCCTTAACCAAAGAGCGAGACTCTGCCCAGGCCGAGTGCCATCACATGAGGGGCATACTTCAGAGTTTTGAGACAGAATTGGGAGAGAAGACAAATGATTTTATCGTACAGTACAAAGCCATGAAGGAACAGGCAGCTAATAATATACAAAACCTTAATGAGAAGGTGGAACAGCTCAGCAAGGAGAGGGATGAACTGCTGGAGAAGGTGAGAGAAGCTACAGATGAGAAAAATGCTCTGATGGAGAATATGCAAGACCTGAAAGTGAAGCTCGAGAGCTCCCAAGGTGAGGAGCAAATGTCTTCAGCCTGCGAATTGAAACAGTCATTGGAGAACATTACTAGGCGGAATGAGGAGATCGTTTCCCAGCTAGAGATGAAGGAGAACATGACTCAAGATCTGAACGAAAGGCTCAAAACACTGACTGAAGAGCGAGACGAAATGCAACACCTGCTGAAGATTAGAGAAGAGGAAATACAAAAGCTCAATGATGAGAGAACAAAAGAAATCGAGAGGCTACAGGAGGAGAAAGAAAAGGAGGTGCTTTGGCTAAGACAGGAAAAAGAGACGGAGCTGAAAAGCCTAGAAGCAGAAACTGAGGATAAAGTGCAATGTTTAAAGGAAGAGAGAGAAAAGTTAGAGGCAAGCCTAAAAGAGGAGGTTTTGAGATCTGAACAGACAGTTTCCATTTTAGAGCTGACTATAAAAGAGCTTTCCACTGAAAAGGCTGATCTCCAGCAGAAAATGGAAGAGGCTCTCTCAGGGCTTTCCAAGGCTCAGGAAGAGAGGGAGCTTTTAGACTCTAAGCTAGCAGCCCAGGAATCTCAGCTGAACCAGGAGACATCTGAAAAGCAAGAACAAGAAGCAAGGCTGAATTCAATGAAAACGGAGGCAGAACGAATCTGTGGCCTTCTCGGAGTAATGGAGGACAATCTGGGCGATGAACTCCGAGAGTCCATGAAAGAAGTCAAAGACCTCCGAGCACGGGTTGATGAGCTGGAGAAGGAGAGGGCCCTGTTGAGAAGCAGCCTTGAAGAAGCTCAAGGGGACAGAACATTTGAGGAGGTGCAAACAGAGCTCAAGGCCCACATCAAAGACCTGGAACAAGAAAGAAACATGTTAAGAACCAACATAGAGGAGGTGGTGAAAGATACTGAGGGTCTCCAGAAAGACCTGCATGATATGAAGTCAGTCAATGAGAAGATCATCGAGGAGAACGAGAAACTACGAACTCAAATTTGTCTCATGACCAAAGAGGAAGAAGAGCGGGAGGAAATAGTGAGAAAGGTGGAAATCATGGAGAAAGAGAGCAGAGAGCTCAAAGAGCAGCTCACAGAAAAGGATTCACTCATATTGCAACTGAGGAGCGAAATGGCTTCTATCCAGGTGAGTGGAGCACGTGATGTGTGTTTATTTTCTGTAAATTTGGAGAGTAAGTGCTTCTCCACACTAGCAGTAATGCATCCGTGAGGGGGGAAAAAAAACGATTATTATGACAATTTGTTTTTCTGCTCCTCCAAAATTGTCTCTTTTTCCTCAGTCATTCACTCAGGAGTCTCCTGGACAGTCTGCTTCCTCTGAGGAGAGTAAACCCAATGAGACTGCAGAGAAAATAGGTGTGAAGATGATTTCTGTTCATGTTATTTATGAAAGCAATCTAATCTACTAGTTATCATGCCGAAAAGAACCAAAGTTATTTTCCTGGGCTTTTGATGAATGGTATTCATCTTTATTTTAACTTCTTTCAGCTCTTTTGGAGAAAGTAAATAAAGAAAAGGACGAGAAAATGAATAAAATCAAGGCAGTTGCCGTCAAAGCAAAGAAGGAGCTGGACGCTAGTAAGAAAGAGGTACTGTGAAGAATTAATGCATGTTATCATTTACCAACACAGACATTAAGGCAATAATGAAAAGCTTTAGATTTCTCTAAATAGCAAACATTGTGGTAGAAAACTTGCACTCCATACTCGTCTTTAGGACGATTCCACAACCGTCCACTCTTTTACAGATTAATGTAAACATGAATCATCAGTATATTTTTGACCAGTAAATGAATCCATGATGGGTTCTTTTTTTTTTTTCAGGTTATAAGCCTGAAGGAGGAAGTAGAAACACTGAAAGCAGAGAGGGAGAAAGTGAACAGCTCTATGAAAGATATCATCCACGGTGCTGAAGGCTACAAGGTAGGAATCTTTGGTTGAAGAGGATTTGTAACATACAAAAGCAAATAGTTTGCATGAAGTAGTGCACATAAACTATCGCTTTTTGTCTTCTTATATGAACTAAACGAACAAAAATACTGGGGCAACTACACATTAATGCCTACAGGAGCTTCATGCCATGGGAAAACCATGACATGAAGCTCCAGGCCCACAGTTTTTGTGCTGATTTTAATCCCAGAGGTTCGGAGCTCTGCAGCTACTGAATAAGTAACTCAGTTACTTCCACAATGTGTCTCTGTAACTTTATGTGGTCTGACACTTCCTAAACACTAACGCTCTCAGTGGCAGTATTACAAAGTGGATCATGGAATATAAGCCAGCATCCTGTTACAGTATCACACTCGAATTCAGCAAGCTTTTTAAAACAATCCATTCTTTCACAAGTAAATGCAAAGCAGAAATTTTTATTTTTCTTACATAAGTAGAATGTTATAACTCCAGGAAACCCCTTTTTACTTTCTCATTGGATGCGGTACCCTCAAAATATTTTGGATCAACGTTTAATTTATCAGCTCACCAACAAGCTCTAGATTTTAGGGTGTTACGTAGTGAGGATGTATATTTTAGCATGGGCAGTGATTCTGCTTGTTTCTCAATAATTTACCTGACAGTGAAACAGTAAGTGGAGGGAAAATCTTTCAGGGTTGACTCCATAATACAGCACCACTGATTTGATTGATTGATTGATTCATTCATTCATTCATTCAGTCAATCAATTAACAATCACAATGCATTCACTAGAGAAAGAAAATCTTTAGCTTGTTCTCTGGAGAAATTTTTAATGAAATATATGTGCAAAGTGCTGCTTATAAAATATCATTTGATACTGATCAAAATGATTGACAAACAGCATATAAATAAAGTAATAACATTGAATACAGTTTTAAACTGAGTAATGATTTGCATTGCAGGCTGTTAGTCTATAAAAGGGATTATTGGGCACATTTTATAAGCAAGCACTGGAGAAATCCTTGTAATTGAGAAGGATTTACAAACATGTTTTTGCTACGGTACCTCAAAATCTTGCAGGTAGCATCCTGCACCTACATGGAGCACAGTTACTACTTCTAATAGGCCTGACCCTCTAACAGTTTTGTGCATTTTCAGATAAGGGGTGTAGGTAAGGCATCTGTTCTTTACGTGTTAGATCATGTGTGTATTACTTGAAGACACTAAGATCCTGTAGTGGGACTTTCACAAAACTGAAATTTCCAAGGGAAAAAGGTTTGTTTTCCTCTTGGGATTAAGATGTCAGACATGTCAGAACAGAGATGCCACAGTGAAGTATGTTCACACTGTTTACACTTTTCTCAATGGCTGATTGAAAATGGCAGAACCATCCGGTTTGTATCCGGGTGTATCAGACACGGACCTTTTTATGTCATTAGCTTTTCATCAAAATAAAAGCATAGTGTGAATTAAAGCAAAATAAACTTGACAGATTTGATTGTGCATTTCATTTGTTTCATGCATTACTAATACAAAAATCTTTCTAATTGGCAAGTGAAAGCACGCTCACTTTAAAACAGACTTTGTGCAAGACATCGCTCCCAGTGGTCTTCATAAACAGCCCCCAGATTGCACTTTGCTTTATGACTGTGTCTCCATTAAAGAATAAAACCACTCTGTTGTGTCTAATGAGAGTTTTGTCCCACGTTCAAACGTAAATGCAGCTGATATCTGAGATGCATAGTGTTTACCTTCACTGAGCTGTTCATCTGGCTTCTAGTGATGAATATTGAAGACTTGTTTGTGTGTGCGTGCGTGTGTGTTTTGTGTTTAGAACCTGCAGATAGATTACGACAAGCAGACAGAGCAACTGGATAAGGAAAGGGAGAAGGTGGAGGCGGCAGAGAGACAGATTGCTGAGCTGACCAAACGACTCAGCAGTGCTGTCACGCAGGTAACACAGACACACATTCAGTCTCACACACACATACACACACACACGTGCACACTCTCACCCTCCACTAAATCAAAGCAGTGGGTTTTTGTCCAGTAATACATTTCTCCAATACTTACCCCATAATTCAGTTTCTGTATGATTTAGAGGGAGTCGTTTTAGCCGACTACACGCTACCCAGCTATATCTGACAGCCCGGCGCCTACAAATAGCCCATCAGATGTGACTGGGTGAGCTAGGGAGAAATTGTTTTTATATGTACTCGTTTCCCCAAGCTCATAACTGTTTCTCTCCAATGAGAGAAAAAGAGGCAGGTAAATGGAGCGGGCTGTAGCTTCCATCTGCTGCATGCAGTACTGAAACACCATTTTCTGAAGCATGGGCTTAGTCTTGTGTGCGCTCATCGTTCTCAGGGGGAAGGCGAAGACTGGAGCTAGTCGGGGATCTCAGAGTACGTCTGGACATCTCTGTTTACCAATCATAGTTTCACTGTTTAGCTGACAGATGATGGGAGAGAGCTGCTGCACAGAAAGCCCGTAGAGCCTGCTACTGTCAGATTTGCATGAATGATTTTTTTTTATTTTTTAGGTGTGACGTGCCTACAGGTGTATTTTTAAATGAGAATGTTGACTATAAAATATGTAAAACAGCTTTCCTCTCAGTATGTCATCCTTTCTGTTTCCTGCCGTTCTTAACTGACATAGTAAACTGAAACCAAAATGAAGTTCACACTGTAGAGTCACTAAAACTGACCGATTATGAGCAATAAATTAGATGGGAATACACCGGATTTCCTCAAGACTATCATTAAACAAGTCTTTTATTTGTTTGCAGAGCGAGACACTGAGCAGTGAGAAGGAGGACCTTCTGGCCGGTATGGAAACTATGAGGAACACAGTGAAGCAGTTAGAGACCAAGAATCAGGAGATACAAAGACAGTCAGCAAGTTTGGAAAGAGACCTGCTGGCTGAAAGAGCAATAAAAGAGCAAAAGATAAAGGTAGAAATGAAGAGAGATGGATGTTATCTTCCTCTGTTGTACGAGCATCTCCTCTGTTTTATGTTTTTAAATAATCATAAAAACAACCACGCACAGTGAATTTAATTTTATAATATGTAATCTATATTACATTTAAATATACCCCCCAATGTGCGCTTGCTTGCCTCGCTAGGATTTGTCATCTGCAGTGAAGGAGGCAGAAGAGCTGACAGCCCAGCTCCGCAAGCAGCAGCAGCAGTCTCAGCAGACTGCCCAGGAGCTGGAGCAGCTACGCAAGGTACACACACACACACACACACAAAAATAACACACAAATGCTTCTCAGACACTAGCACGTCTCAGAGGGCCGATCCAGTCAAGCGACTGAGCTGGTGATGGTCGGCCTGCAGCTACAGCAGCACCCGATGGATAGAAGGAGAGTAATTCTAGCCCACAGTACAGGGACCGCTGTTAGTTTTCCATTAGTGGAGACCTACATAGTATAGATGTGTACATGATATCTGCCAGGAGGTCTGCCACGTCATGTGAACACGAGGATTGGATTTTTCAGGCTAGTAGAAAGACAATTAAATGCCTATAAAGATTTTTTTCATCTCATTTTCGCAGTTTTAGTTCAGTAAGCAAGCACGTTTTTAGTGCAGCAAAAATATGTGAATGTTAATTTAAGAAAGGTGAAGCATTGTATTGTGTGGCTGTGATTGTAATTATTCACAATCTACAAACTTTAACTAGATTTTAGGAATTTAAAAAGTCAGATCCTTAGTTTTCTTTAAGAAAAAAATGTGTGTGCACATATATTATTTCATACACTTTCATAGCTGTCCAAGTTTTAAAAACACTATCTGCACAATAAATTCGGCATAATTCAATTAAATGTAGAGAGGACGACATCAAGAGTTTCAGATAAATGGACTTGTTTTTAGGAAGATGAGTTTTAGCTGTGCTCTGTTTAAAGCTACGTTGATTCTCCCTGCAGGAAGCGCAGCAGAGCTCTCTGCTGGACATGGAGATGGCTGACTATGAACGTCTGGTTAAAGAGCTCAACACCAAACTGTCAGAAAAAAATGAGTGTATTGAGGAGCTAAAGGGCCAGATAAACAGCCTCAACCAGAAGGAAGAAGTGCTCAAACAGGAAATTGGTATGATAACAGCACAAGCCTACTGTCACTGATGTCAGAAATCCATTACTTTTGCATAACCCTGTGTATCTGTGTGCCAGTACATGGGGTCAGTAAGATCATTATTTAGGAAACGTTATTGCTTTTTCCCATTCCTTCTTTAATTACTTCATGCTGTCAAGCTTCATAATGACAGAAAAAATACTAGAAAAATAAGAAGACCGCAGTTTAGAAGTGATGCTGTTGGTTTGAGTGTGCACATGCCCATTCAAATGTGCAATTGTGTCATCAGAGTCTTTGAAGTCCCAGCTCGACCAGGGGGAGGAGAAAAACGCTAAGATAAAACAGCTGCTGGTGAAGACCAAGAAGGACCTGGCTGATGCCAAGAAACAGGTCTGTGTGTGTCTGTGTGTATTTGAGGTGTGTCCCCAAGGATTTCTTATGAATGTGTTCAATGTTGCTACTTGATGAATGTAAATAGTGTTATGCAACCATGTGTGGCGATGACTGTGGACGAGGCCTTGAAGTTACTGGGAATTCTTAGTCATTGGTGTGCTTTCCTATTTGGTTGTATGTATTTAAATATTCCATGTGCATGTTTGCAGGAAAGCTCACTCATGGTGCTGCAGGCCTCTCTGAAAGGAGAGCTGGAGGCTAATCAACAGCAGCTAGAAAGCTCTAAGGTAAACACACCCAGCACTACCCCCTTTTGATAAACTCTAGAAACACATTTGTTTCATACCCATGCCACTTACTAAATCCTGTGTTTGTGCATTTAGATCGAGGTGTGTGACCTAACAGCCGAGCGCCATCACCTGCAGGAGCATCTGAAGTCTGCGTTGGAGCAACAACAGAGAACCAGCAGCTCTCTGCAGCAACGCATCCACAGTCTGCAGCAGGAAAGAGACACTGCCAAGGTGCGCATGTTGACTTTTCACTTGTAACTGTTGAATTGACATTTTGTAATTGTAACTGTAATAACTCAACCATAATGAGGCTGAAGCCATTCAAGGACACCTTAACTGTAAATTTTGAGGTGCTGTAGCTACGTCAGACCCGTTCAGCTTTGATTAAATTAACTGAAGGCTTCTACAGCTTAGACTTGGCAGTGTTATATGAGCCTGCAACTAATTACTACTTCCATTATTAATATCTGAATTATTTTTGATTAATCCTCAAATCTTTGTTGTATTGATAATTTTTTAGAAGTCCTCAAGGTAAAAACTTTTAATTAGTCATTTTAATTAAATTGAATTTAACTAAGCTCACACTACTAATCTGAAGTCAATGGAGGACGATTCTTTGGCTCAGATCAGTCAAACAGCATTAAGGAAACTTCTGCAATTAGATCTAGAAACTGTAAATCTTAATAATCGTAGATTTCTGCAATAGGAAAATAAAATCTTCAAACTACTTTTTTTTGCAGTGGTTTGTAATCCACTATCTATGTGACCTTGACTTACCTGTAATCTACAATGCTTGGTGACATCCAAGACTGAGAGTAAAATAAATGCTTTAGTCTATGCTGCCACCTCTGGCCCCGTCTTTACTTTTACTTTTACCCCTTTACATTTTTAGATGGTAAGTGAGGCTCATTTATTTATTTATTTTTATGTATTTATTTTTTTGTTTATCTTTTTAAAAACTAGTTTTGTGTAAGCTGTGGCATTAAAATCTTGATTTTTTTTTTTTGTAAACATATGAGATACAACAAAAGTTTTCTTTATTCAATTATCAAACAAGAATCACTCAAATAAATTTGTTAACCAACAATGTATTAGAAAATCAATCGTCTTTTAACCGCATATGTCTTGTTAACCTTTTGTATTGATTCCAGGTTGAGCTTGAGGCAACAACCAAGGAGTTTGAGAGTTACAAGGTGCGAGTCCACAATGTTCTCAAACAGCAGAAGAGCAAGACGATCCAGAATGAAGTAGACTCCGGCAAACAAGAGAGGTAAAGGCAATGCAAGAATGAGAGAAATCTACAAAGACTGTAATAATAAACAGCTGGTAAATGTATGTAACCAGTGGTGGACTGTGTGCTGCAGATCCTTGCATGTGAAATTAATGGAAACACATTCAGTTGGCTTTATATTAAAGGAATTCAATTTTAATCACTGCATTGATTAAGGATCCTGTTCTGGAGCTTCTCTCTCCATGTGAGACTTACACATAAAAAACTCAAAGTACATTCAGGCAATTTCCTGATTGAAATTTGAAAAGATGGTGTCGTTCAGATGTGATCAAGAATACTCAAATGATAAGCAAAATGTCAAAATGCATAGCACATAATTGATTTTGAACACAAACACCAGGTACCTCCAATGACCAAAGCTGAATTATTGAAGACACGGGATAAGCTACAGGAAATGCCACATGAGAAATAGCTTACATTCATTTACATCCTTCTAAAAGAAAATAACATTGTAAGAGTAACGTGTGGTGTGTTTTTCAGGGAGCAGTTGGTCTCTCAGGTGGAACAGCTGAGGACGCGGCTGGCGGAGAGCCAGCAGAGTCTCCAGAGCAGCGCGGCAGAACTGCAGCAGCTTCAAGCTGAACATGACACTCTTCTAGAGAGACACAATAAAATCCTTCAGGAAACCGTTAGCAAGGGAGCTGAGCTCCGTGAGAGGTGAACATACTTTTTTTTAAAAATGTTGTTCTCTAATCTTCTCTTGGCAGGAATTCATTGTAGTGCCATGTTGTTGATACGTGGCAGGTTTTAGCCTTCTCAGCTGTTCATTCTTGGATTTGATTTTGCAATCAGGAGACATAATCACACATGCTGAGAACACCTGATTGTGCCTTTTTTAACTTACCTGTAGCATTTCATATTGATTTGCTCCTAAATGAGCACTTTCTAAACTCTCTTCCTGCTCTGTCCACCTACAGGCTTTTGTCATTGCAAACAGAGAACGTAACCCTGCGGTCAGACCTGACCCAGGCCCAGGCTGACCTGTCTTCCCAGGTTGAGGCCCAGAGGCAGACCTACAGGGAGCAGCTGAGGAAGCTGCAGGATGACCACCAGGCCACTGTGGAGACGCTGCAGGGCCAGCTGACTCGTGTCGAGGAGCAGCTCTTTACCCTGCAGAGCCAGAACAGTAAGCATGGGGGTGGGGTTAGCCAATACCTGATTCTCAACAAGAGGTAACCAAGCGAATAGGTGAGGTAACGTTTTTATCTTTTAATAAAGAAGCAGACAGCAATAGACTCAAAGAGTGCATGAAAGGTATGGTATTGAGATCAATGAAATCATTAAGTGCTTTACAATCGCAAAGTTTTCCATGGTGCTTGCGTTTCTCCTCCATGAGTGGAGTGATGTGAGTCAGAAAGAAAACCGTGAAGAGGGCATCAGTGTGTTTATCAGAAGAGCAGCACTGAGAGCTCATTCATCACCTCCCACACAGCTGCCCGCTGGAGTCAAACAGCAAAAGCACACACAGTAATGACTAGGAAAGGCAAGTGTGTGCGTGTGCGTGTGTGTTCCTTTTCTGTCACTTGAGGACGCCAGGTGTTGGCAAGGTTCCTCAGCTCTATCCCCGCCTCTCAGTGTGGCAAACAGCTCACTGTGGCATCTGGAGAGACTCATCATTAGTGGCTCACACATGGATGCAAGGATTAGCTCGATACTGGAGCCAATATTAGCCTTAATTTGAAGTCATATTTGAGCCACTTTTTTACCAACATGCTTCAATTTCACGCCAAATTAAATCCGTTACTTCCCTATCGGACAGACGGGACATAAAACTACTGGCCTCGTATTTTTTTCTTTAATAAATCAGATGTACCATTTATATATTCCTTTTGTCATATTTGGTCTAATCTTTTATCCAAACCTTCAAGCAGCAAATAAACACACACATAAAAAGTATTTTTTAAATTATAAATCAGTCAGTGTTTAAGCCTTTCCAGCTGTTCCCTCTGTTGCAGAATGTCGTGATGACTTTGCAGAAACACTGCTCAGTATTTTTGAGATATACGTATGATGCCCATGGTGTTTATTTCCCTGTAAATTAGGTTCTTTTATTTCCTTATTGATTTATTTAAACCTTTTTATTAGGGCCTGATGAACTAATGAGTCAGGACTCATTAGCAGCTCATTGGCAGCTGTCAAGATTTGGTTGATTAGAACTGGGTAAATATTTTGGGCTCTTGAGTTTACTGGACTTGAACTATTATGAAACTTGTTCAGTATGCAGGTGGACTTCTTGCTCCTCTCACTCAGGAAGTAAAGAGCCTGACGGGGGGGTGGTGAGGTGACGGGGGATTGGTAGCGAGTCTGGCCTCCTGGCTCAGTTCAGGTTCATTAATCACAATCTATTCTTCTGAAGTTTCTCATGCTTCCCTCTACCCTTCTCTTCCCACGTCACCATTTATGCCAGCTAAACTGGTTAAGACCTGGAGTAGTCTGGTGCCCCCTCATGGTACAGTGAAGTAGGACACTAACTCACAACTGATGTGATTGGAGTTGTTTGTACATAAGAATCCAGAGATTCTTAAAAAAAGATTTGAAGGCTGCTTTCAATTGAAACTTTTTTAAATTCCCTTATTTATTTAATATTTTGCATCAGGAGCTTCACTTAAACATTTTTAAGGCCATGAGCAGAAAGTCTTTTCTTCTTCATTTTTAATTCTTGTTTGACACATCTTGAATCCAACCTCTTCCTCCTCTCCTTTTCAACATGAATGTATTGACATGTCCAGAAGACACACACAAATCTTGTTCTCCCAACCTTTTACACCCACTCAGATTCAGTTGCTGTCCAATCCAGCCGTAAGCAGCTGGCAGCAGATCCACAGCGTAGAAACGCCGACCAGAACCAGGTGGGTGTGGGTCCAGTGGCCCTCAGCGACCTGCAGTCTATGGCCAGGGAGGAGGGCGAGGGCATGGAGACCACTGAGACTGAGAGCTACTCCCCTGGTCTTGCATCCCTACCCTCTCTGGAGCAGCTTCTCACATCTCCAGACCCCAAACAAGGTAAAAAACAAACAAACATTCAGTTTACAAAAGGACTGCATATGTGACCTTTTTAGCAAGATAGAAAGAATAGATGTTGACTTTGTGCAATGACAGAGTTTAATGTATTATATCACCTTCTGTATGTGGCATTTGTTGTATCTCTAGAGCCATTTGTGTGGACAGTGGAGCCAACCAAAGAAGAGTTAAGCGAAAAGCTAAACACAGCCACCCGCAGCATGGAGCATATGAACAGCCTGCTGCATGAAACTGAGGCTACCAACGCTGTTCTCATGGAGCAGATCACTGTATGTATACATACTCAATTATACAAACACAGAAACAACATTCAAAGTTGCCCAAAACGAAATAATTATTAGTTAGACCTAATAACCCACACAGGTTGTCTATTTTAAAGTTGCGTCCCCTATGCACTTTGCAAACCTACTATACGACACATCTACTATAATAAACAGGACCTATTCCTAAGTACTGGTTACAAAACTCAAACAGAGCAATCCCCTTTATTAATGAACAACGTACAAGATTTAAAAACATACAATTAAAAGCACTGAAAGATGTTTCTTCAAGACTGCTATACTCCTGTTAGCTGAAAGAATTTCATAATTTTAAACCATCTGTTTGTTTTCTTTTTAACCCCATGCAACTTCCCCTTTCAGGTTGGGTAGGGCAAGGCATTCAGTATTAAATTAAAAAAGAAAGCAGTCAAAAGTAGCTTAACTTTATATTTTATATATATTCTGAGACCATCTTTAAAGTTATTTTTTAGTGTATTAATATATTTAATTATAGTTTTTATTACATTAGATTATGCCATATTTATTTAGTGTTGTTAAAGGAACAGGTTTGTTCTCTGGCTTGTAGCACTTTATAAGGCACATACAGAATGACTGTAATTTAGCCTCAACTCCCTTACTTACTATTTAGGAGGTTATTGGTGGAAAAACTGTTAGAATGAGTCATGATGTGCTTGTATATGCTACTGATCTGTGCATTGTTAAGAAAGTCATTTAAGGTAACTGTGTTTCTAACTTTTTGTTCTTGTATTTTTACTTGTCCTTATTTATTTTCTCTGTTACAAATCTTTTTTTCGGTTGGCACGGTGGTGAACTCGCTATATATTACCTCAAAGCATAAAGGTCCTGGATTCAGGTCTGCAGAGATCTGTTTTTTCCAGGGCCTGATTCTAATTTGCCTATAAATGTTTTATTTTTTAGGTAAAGCACGCTGCATTTACATGTAAAGAAAGGTGCAAAAAAAACAGAAAAATTCCAGTCCATTACTTAAAATATAAGATACTTGGAAATGTATATAATAATACTGAGTCAAAAGCATGAGGTTTTAAATGTAATGAACTAAATGAGCCAAGTATTTTTTGTCAAACATTTAATTTGGATTGTACAGATCAGATGAAAAACACACTGATACATTAGTGTGGCAGTCAGGTGAACACACACCTGTAGACTGCTGTTTCAGGTGTGACAGCTGTGTTTAAAGTGTCCTGTATGCACCAACGGTAATATCAAACAGCCTGGCGTTGTTCACAGTCCCCTCTTTGTCCAGAAGAAAGTAGAACTTGTGACCTTTGACCCTGAGAGGAATAAAAGAAGTGGTCTCCTGCCTGTGGGCATGGCAGGCCACTTGAGACAGAGGGACTGTTATTCTCCGGCCTTGACTTGGTCCCAGAGGTGACTGTGTGCAGACTGTCACCATCCTCCCACCTTGGTGTAAAACCACTTTGCTGACAGATCGCCGACAGAACAGAGCCCCGAGGCCCACTATGCCTGCTCCTATTGTCAGACATCCCAGCGTGAAGCCATACCTCCAGGTGTTTGATCCCAGGTTCATCTCAAAGCTCCACATTCCCGCCAGCCCCGTGGTAGCAGTGCCGGGCGCTTTGGTTTTCCCCTTATCTTTAGTGCCGCCCGTGTCTCTGAGCCCCGTGTAGGCGAATTGAGCCAGGTACGTCCAGAAGACGAACTGTCCGCCACAGAAGATCGAGAGAAGCCGGAAGAAGCGGGTCCTGTCGTGCTCGAACAAGGTGACATCTCTGGGCGGCTGGGTAGAGGTGCACATGCTGCGACGCGCGGCCAGCTGTGGCCCTGTGTGGGCAAATATTCCGCCGAACAGTCCGGGATAAGAACCAAACCGGCAGGAAACGCTGCCAACAGGCGAAGTCTGCGCAGACACTGACGTGTTTCCAACCAGGTTTAGCTGAACGTTACAGAACCGAAACCGCCTGGAGTACCACAGCAGCCGCTCGAAGCCCATCTTCACCTGTCGCTGTAGTTTTTTTTAAGGTATTTCGCACAAAAATTCTGCAGTTCGGGTTTAAAACTCACTGTTGTAACTCGCGTTCAACGCTTCAAGTTCAGTAGACCTGAGGACGCCGCCATGCTTGTTGTATGTGACGTAAGGTGCTCGATTACGGAAAGTAGCCTGGACCAAAATTAAAGCTATTCCTGCTAGATACTAGTAATCACGAAAAATCCGAGCTGACCCCCTATATTTCTTTTCTTTTTTTTTTAAACCCGAAATGGACTCGATAGGCTTTGTGCATTAGCTTATTTTCCTGCCGTTTAGCATTAGATGAAGGGACGCTTGTATTTGTTGAATTTTAAAGCGCTTGTATGCTGTACCTCATAGCTTTTGAAGAGTGAGCTTCGCCGTCTGGAGCGAAACCAGGAGAGGGAGAAGAGTGTGGCCAACCTGGAGTATCTGAAGAACGTCCTCCTGCAGTTCATTTTCCTGCGATCCGGCAGCGAGAGGCAGGCTCTGCTGCCTGTCATCCACACCATGCTACAGCTCAGCCCAGAGGAGAAAAGTAAACTGGCTGCCATCGCACAAGGTAGGCGATGGGTAAACCTTGTTTGCATGCATATTTAAAAAAAAACTAATATTCACTGCATGTTCAAAAGGTTATTATGTATAATTTAAAGTGTAGAAACCGTTTTGGTCAAAACTTTGCATTCACTCCTCATGGAAATGAATTCCACAGTAACGTTGGACATTTAATGATTTCTTTGAGCTCTTTTTTTAAAATTTATTCATTTATTCTCATTTTATGATGGCAAAGAGAAATTACCAGTTGTAGTTAACTATGATCACTGACAAGACATTAATTGGTTTTTGGCCTCTTCAATTTAAAAGAGTTAAAAGTTCAGGTTAAGAGTTATTTTCATTGATTAAAATATTTAATCAAATGGCTTAGTGTGGATTAGAGAAAATCCAGGGTAAATTCCACTTTGTGCATCTGATTCTTTTTTTTTTCCACCATGAAGAGACCAGCCCTGCTGGAGGAAATTGTTTCTGCTGTGTTTCGTACAGAGCAGCAACACACTCATAATAGCAAACACACACACACACTCTTTCTTTGATTTTTTTTGTTTGTTTGTTTGTTTTGCTTATTTCTTTAGACATCGACCCTTCTTTTAAATTTCTCTCATCTTTTCTGAAGTGCTGCAGGTTATAGCATCCAGAAAACCACATAAATGTCTAACCACCTGTTCTTGTGTCTCCTCTCTGCAGGCGAGGAGGAGGGGTCTGGGTCTCGGAGCTCAGGCTGGACCTCCTACCTCCACAGCTGGTCTGGGATCAGATAAAACCGACCACAAATCAAAGCCAAGAAAACACTGGGAGCACAGAGTCGGCGTTATTACTGAGCCTTTATTTTTAATGTGAAAACCTGTCCTCATCAGTGATGGTGCACTTTTAAAACGGTGACAACTGGGAGGTTAACTGGAGGCACTTACAACTTCAGTGGGATAAAGTAGATGGGACCAAGGAATGTATCAGATAAAGAGGAGTGGATGATTAAGATAAAGAAAAACCAAAATATTCATGTATAATAATTTGAGCTTGTGGTGCAATAGCTGAATGGGTCTCTTACTAATAACTGTGATGAATATCTGTCTTCCTTCAGCTTACTATAAACATGTATTCCAAACATTTACTGGACATGGTGGTTATACAGTGAGGCATTACAAAGAATCATTACTAAAGTGAATGGGTATAATACATTAAGTGTATGTTTGTTATGTGATGATCGCAGCAATTTTGAATCCAAAAGGTTGTAAACTAATTGTGAGAGGAAACCTAATTAAGTTGAAGAAGTGTGTGCTGGTGTATTGCTTGAATATGATTTATAGATCTTTAATTACTTCTCAAAATAACTTTATCTGTATTTTATGATGGGCTTGATTTACATGATTTACATTTTAGCTATTCTCAAAGGCATAGTTAAAAATTATAGGCTGTTGAATGTGGTTGAATGGCCGTCATGTCAGCCATTCTACCAGTCTCTGCCGTATAGAAATTAACCTTCTTCACACAAAAATTGAATTCTTCGATTTTACTTTTAACATTAGGTGACCTCCAACGCAGTATGCTGTGGGAAATATGTGCGCAGTTTACAGCAGTTCATGGGCTAAACTGCAATAATCTCATTTCAGTTAGGACGCATGTTTAAGAGTCTGAGGTTCTCCTAAACAACATTACTGATTGTTGGTGAGGAACTGTGATGACTTGTTATGCTTTTTCTCACTTGTTTTTTTGTTTTTTTTTCTCGAGTAGTTTCTCAGACTTTATGGTTTAAAAAAAATCCATGTGTATCTTATACTGAGCTTTGATGCAGCCCTTCATCCACTTTTGACTCTCACTCCCTTTAAGATGCCCTTTTTTTCTGATTGGCTGCCCCTCACAAGCAAAAGGTTGGACCTCCTGTGATCATATTAGTGATTTCCCCCCCCTCACGGACATCATGGAGAGCCAAGAGTGTAAGAAAACAAGCAGTTTTAAGCCTGTGTTTATTTGAACATACACTCTTCAAATTTAATCCAAACTTCCATACATACAGATATCTATAAAACGGACAAAAATAGACCACTTTTAACTTTTTTATTTTTTTTTTTCCCAGACTTGTTTTACAGTTTTATGGTTAAATCCTCACATACTCAACTCAGGAGCATTAACAGTTTCCATGTCTTGAGTTTTGATTCATCATGCCCTGTCATAATTTGTAATATTAGTTGTGACTGTAATATCGGACCATTATTTTAATGGTTTCTGTCTGTCTTTCATGGAAGTGTTTCATAGTTTTGCCAGTTGTGTTGCAGTTAACAAAGATTTGTTGCATCTTTCAGTTTCCATTGCTGAAAGCACATCTGCCTCGCGAAAGTGTCCTTGAGCAAGGCTCCCCATCAGGCCCGTCGATGGCGTTGATTTTACATTCTTACATTCTCTGACCTTTGACCTCTGCATTGAGTTAAAAAATGACCTCATATATACCCCCCCCCCATCCAGTAAAACATATACTTACTCATCTAAATACAGTTTTCTACTGACCAGTGATAAAATAATCATTAACCGGTTTATTTTCTCCTTCCAGTGGCAGCTTTTGGTGATTCACCCAGCACAAGGGACTGTATTTATATCTAGACTTTTTTTTATATTTCTAATGCTTAATGTGGGCAGAAGCTATGAGAGATTACCTGAACTAAAAAATCGTACTCAAGAAAGACTACAGCAGTGATTGTTTGTGTTTTTTCTGGTGTATTTACAACTGTAAAAAGAAAAAAGAAAACTTGAAGATTAAAATGATTCCATGGTTTGCATTCAATCCTTGTTACTTATTTATAATCCATTTTTGAAGCGCAGAAATCTACAGCTTCTAATCAGCATCAACAGCCAGATGTGTTAAAATTTAATTTCTTTTTTATGACATGCATGTGGTGAGAAATGTGTACACGTTTTGCACATTTGATCAAAAAGCATACATAGAAACTACAGGAGGAATGTTAATGCACATCGTTGTTGGTGTTACTGCTGGGCATCTGAACAGATGCAGTAGCCAGTTTTTGTGCTGCAGATGTTGCTATGAAAGTCCCTTCATCCCTGTGGAAGGAGGGAGCAGGGTCTGGGGGTTTCCCTTTTAAGGAAATAAATGGTGGGTACATTATCGTGACGCAAACGGGAGGAAATGACAGACTCCTGCATCTTTTACTGTAAGTAATGTAAACATGTTGTTAACCCTTCCCTTCCTGCCTGCTACTGTTATGTGATACATTCTGTGATTTGTTTTTTCAGGGCTCCCACCCGCCATGTTCAAGTGTAGTTACAGTCCTCCCAGTGGTCACAAACTGAAAGTCAGATTTTCCATCTATGCTGACCAGATACTTCATGTGTGGATACAGCCCAGCGTAAAGCTGCAGCGGATGTATAAGCGACTCTCGGCATCCGTCTCATTTATATTATAGTGAGAGAACGAGAGCAGAGCTCTTACTGAGTTTACTGGGTGGTTTTAGGTGCATCCTGCCAACAAAACCTGAAAAAATGTCAGTTGGACCGCGTGCAACAATGCACGAGCCTCTGAGCTCCAAAATAAAAGCACGTGATTTGATAACGCTGGGTTCTGTTCTTCCCAAACGTATTTAGACTCTCTTTTATCGCCTCACTAATAATAATAATTTTTTTTATTGTGATTTGTTAACTTGGGTCGGAGTTGGGCTCCCATGTCAATATATATTTGAAAAAGCCACATGACTAAAATCATCAAATTCAGTCAATTTTTTAAACATCTTAGTACCAATACCCAATTTAAAAAAATGTTCAAAAATGTTTTCATTCATTCGTTGATATTTTTTGCTGTATGTTCTTATATTAATATGCATTAAACTTTACACAGGAGATGCGATGCAAACAGAATGGAGTACAAACACACTCACACAAACGAATACAGGTTAAAGGTACAAGGGACAAATGTTCCGTATTGTATTTTAATGCAGTTTTCCTGATTAATCTTAAGCGCTTAGACGTAAGCTAAATTTGTGTTTATAGTCTCATGTGATAGCGTGAGAGACCCATGTAAGATGAAGCATTGCAAAAAAGGAGGAATTTATTCTTTTCCAACCGATTTTTAGAGCCCTGTTTGAATCTTGCAAGCCTGCAGTTTTACACTGAAAGGTCCCTCCTGGAAGTGGCTCATTCACTGGAGTGAGATCGGCTGGACCGAGGCGAGGCCCCTTTTCGCCATTCTGCTCCGCTGCGCGAAAACTAACGTTACATCCCGGACCGCACAACATCTGGACAGCTGCGGCGGTGGTCGTTTGACGCACATCTGGAGGGAGACAGAAGGCACAGTGATGCTTGGCATTACGGAAATGACAAACGGGTGAGCAATTTGTTAAAAAGTTATTTTTTTTCTCCTAAAAAGAGAGAATTGGTCTGAAAAGTTGACAGTCCGCTATGCTCTGTTTTTTTGTGGAGTAGAAAACTGCAGTTCTGTGATTTATAAGTCATCCAGAGAGGTTTGAGCTTTTAAAATACACAATGTACTTCAGCGGAAATACTCTAAAATAGACCTAATATTAAAGATAATTAGCAGCGCACTCATATTTATTGTATTGCATCTTTAGACACAACTTGCTCCTCTTTAGCGCCTCCTACCGAGTTACTGTAACTGTGGGGTAAAAGGGGTAACGTAGTTTTTATAAGATATGATTAGAAGAAAAACACGTCCAGCTATCAGATGTAAAATGATACGTAATTAAAAGTGGCTTTAGTTTAAGAAACCTCCGTTTAAATAGCGGTTTTATCTGTTTGGTCTGTTGCTCTGTGTAACTAACGACATCGTCTGGAGGTTTGAAAATGATGTAACCTGATGTTTTAATATTTTTAGTAATTTCAATAAATTTTATAAAGAGCACTGCTTTTTTAAATTACTTACTTTTCCCATTTTATCCAAATTTTCCATTTTGCACTGTTAAAAATTTAGTGCTTGTATGACTGTGCAGAATTTAGGCCTTAAAATTTGGAGTTTTTAGCCTTGCACCAAATGAAAATCACCAGGACTGATTTTTTTTTATCAAGGTTTTTTTAATCTGGCTTTTAATTTAATACATTTTCGTTGACCTGGTACTCATGTGTGCAGGTCAGTAATGCATTCCCTTCTCACACCCACGGGTCTGTTTTCCACCAGAAAAAATAACACTGCAGGTTTTTCCAAAACCACAAAATTTTAGGAATATTTATTTCCAGATGGAGGCATGATATATTTTTGTGGATGTTTTTTTTTTTTTTTTTAAAGGAGGAGGATGTTCCTCTTCTCTGTGACCTCCACCCTGCCTTGGAATGTCCATATAAAGAAACTGGACAGTACTGCTTTCCAAATCACTTCCTGGCCCAACAGTCCCTTTGGGACTGCTGTTCAGAGCAGTAGTTTCTCCACACAGCGTGAATGCTTCTGCAGAATTAATTATGGGTTAGGATGAATATGGCTTTTATAAAGCACTAAAAGCTCCAAGATGACTAGCCCTTTTAAAAGCCTGAGGATTGCTGAATTTCCATTGCATTACATTTTTATCTGATCCCACGTTGTGTTGATACAACCAGAGCTTAGACCGGCGTCTCGGTCTCCAGTGTGGACTTGTCCTTGTTTGGAAGCAGTCAAGTTGTGTGATGGTGGGTTTAACTGTGTGGGCGATTATTCAGACTGTGCTGAATCACTCTGAAATGCAGGAGTTTTTTTAAACAATTCAGATTTTAAAAGAAGAGAAATACGTCCAGTAGTCTTATTTTTCTGACTTCTTATATATTTGATCATTAATTGTTTGAAAAATCTCCTTTCACCATCAATTCATTTATTGAGTCAGCTTCCTCTAATTATCTACACTGACTGTTGCCTCACAGTGAAAACGTACCTCTTAGCACTTATGAAAAAAACCAAGTGCACCTCATGTTTCAGTAGCTTGTAGAGCCACATTTAGCAGCAATAAGTCGAATGAATTGTTCTCTGTATGACTTTATCAGTCTGTCAGATCATTGTGGAGGAATTTGGCGTTGCTTCAGTTCATTGAGGTTTGCAGGCATTTGTTTATGCACAGCTCACTTAAGGTCCCACCACATGATTTCAATGCCTGAGTTGTTGCAGCATCTAGATTCATTTCTTTTTCGGCCATCCTGTTGTAGACACGCTGCTGTGCTCAGGATTATTGTCCCGTTCCAGTTTTAGCTGTCGGTAGCTGCAGTTTGTTTAAGCATTGTGCATTCTGGCATTGGGGTGAATTTGCTGGGATGTTCATTCCTGGTAATATTGTAGCGTTGCATGAACACACACTTGAATCCTTCAGACCAGAAAACTGACAAAACTTAAATGGACTGTTTTTTTCATAAACTCATCTTGAGGACTGAAATCACTGTTATAAAACTTTCCTCATACACACAACTAATTTTTTTCTACACCTGAGTGCTTTCTGTTTAATATTCACACTCCAATGGATGCCCTGGAGAGCAGCTTGGGGTTCAGTATGTCGCCCAACCCTCTGACTACTACACCTGCTCTGCCGAGCTACAGCCACCCACTGATGACAAGAAAACAACATAGTGTTAAGAGTCGGCACTGTCTTTGATAAATAAAGTCAAAATAAAAAGAAGATGACTTTGTAACTGATACAGCAGTCAGCCTCAGTAACAGTAATTAATGAAGGTAACGTCTCCACAGCAAGGCCTTTTTTGCCTAATGACTAATTGCTTCTAATACATTAAAGGCAATGAGGTTGCATTACTTTATCTAACAGAAGTCTTTGCATTTTCCTGTTGTTTTTTTATTATTATTAATGAGCAAAACTGATATTACACTTAAGTAAATTAAAAAAAAAAAAAACCCCCCCAAAACTGATAAAAAAAAAAAAGTTTTTTGTGTTTTTTTCCTTTTGGGGGCGCCAAAGTTCTTTCCTAAAGGAAGAAACCACACACGCCACAGCGCTGCTCTAAAACACTATGGTTCCTCTTCGTAGCAGTTTTGAAGGATTGTCTGCAGCTTTTATAAAACACTGCTGATATTTTTAGTCTCTGGTTTACAGCATATCAGAGCATAAGTCAGGAACAAGCACAGACTTCTGCCTTTAACTCTTTCCCCCATAAAGATGACATTTGACAATCTCTCCTCTAACTTTAATGATCAGGATATATCTATAAAGGTTTGATTTCATGACCTTTAGAATAGTTTCTATCCAATGGTACATTCAGTCATTTTGTTCTATAAGGAGACCTGAAAATAGGACAGAAGCTGCTCAGTTCAGAAGAGTGCTTCAAAGGTTACTTTTAGCAGACTTTTAAGAGGTAAAGGGTTAATTAAAGCTCCGATCATGCCTGCTGTCATGTGTACTCACCTCTCAAAGGCTCATTCAGAGCAAGAAAAACTCTTCTGTTGGTTAGCTGGGAGCCTGACCGATGCAAGGGGAAGTATGGACCAACAGGATGTGTGATGATCGTACAGTAATTAAAGAAGTTCCTCGGTGAAATGTTGACAGTGAAATTACAGCTATTTATTTATTCATGCAGTGTCTATAAGAGTATAGTTGTAATCGTGAGGTCACTTGAATAAATTAAACTAATTTAGCAAAGTACTGAGTTGGTCTCTTTTCGTCTACACATGTTTGTTCTATAGTGTATTACATCTCGAGATTAGACGGTAACGTGTGTGTGTGTGCGTGTGGACGGGTATTAATATCTTCGTGGGGACCAGAAAAATGGAAGTTTACTATTCTCGTGGGGACCGACAGCCCTTGTGGGGACCAAAATCCCGGTCCCCACGAGTTTGAAGGCATTTTTGAGACTCAAAATGTGGTTTTAGTGTCAGGGTTACAATTAGGTTATGGTTAGGGTAAGGGGCTAGGGAAAGCATTATGTCAATGAGATGTCCCCACAAGTTATGAAAACCCAACATGTGTGTGTGTGTGTGAAAATGGCCTTTAAATAGGGTCAGGCAGATATAGCTATTATTATTGCTGCAAACAAAAGGAGAAGTAGCTACTTTTGGCTGCTTTGTTCTTTACAGCCCACATGTTAGCTTGGCTGATTTTTTTTTTTTTTTTTTTTGCTCATCCTGACACATCCCCAAAGGGATCGGTGTCTTCTCCTGGGATCAAACCGGGAATCTTTTGCTTGTTAAACCGCTGCACTGATATTGTGACAAGAACATCAACATCCTGCAAAAGCTGCAAAAACTTGAGTTCTTCCTCTCAGATTATTTGTATCAAGATTAGCTTCTAATATGTTGTACTGAACTGAAGTGTACTGAAAATTATTATTTTAATGTGATATGCATTTGTGAAGAAGAAAATAGCTTCTTTTTTTTCTCTCTTTCTATATCCAGTGATAATTGTAGTGAATCTTTCCAAAGAACTTCTGTATCCAGAGGTAATCTAAGTTGAATCAAGGAACTGAAAAACTCAACCAATCATATTGTTGGTAGAGATAAATGTGGGCTTGGTTATTTCAGCAGGGAGAAATTTAGCAATCTCTTTTGTCTCATCACAGTGAGAAAGCCTGTTGTTAGATATATGAAGGCACACCCATCACTATGATGAATCCCTGACACACACACAATATAACATGAGCTCAGCTTGTGGTTTATTGGATGTTACCCTCTTGATTAAAACTGAGAGAAACACTAAATTTTGCAGCTCTGTGAGAATTACTTTATTATTCACCCTCCTTCGACGGCTCCTCGTTCCTTCATTTTCCCCCTTTTCCATGTGACCTTTTATCTCTCCTCCTCACACCCGACCTTCATCCTGGCAAACAGTCTGTGAGCCAGTGGCCTGAACAACACGCACCCCACCCCATCACTCTCAAACACACACTGTGCTGACATGTAGACACAAGTGACCACAAACACACACAGCTGTGAACAGGAAGTGATGTGGCCGCGTCCATTGAGATAACGGTTGCTAGAGTGTTTGCAGTTACAGCAAAGCGGACTTTGCACCAACAGCCGAAATATTTTAACTTCAGCCTGACAAAATATTGGTAAGGTGTTTTTTTTTTTTTACATTTCATTATCAGTTTTTTGTGATTGTAGCAGCTGTGAGGCGTTACTACGTGCACAAGTGAAAGACATGTCAGGGTGTTCCTCTGTTTTAGTTGTCTGTGCTTCCTCATGCAGCTGTAAAACTTGGCATGAATCATTTTAATTATACATTATATAGTTCCTTGGAAAACCCTAAGATGCGAGTACCTATTTGACCCCCTTTGCCTTCAGAAATTACTTAATTCTTCTTGGCAAAGATTCAACAAGGTGCTGGAAAAGTTGCTGCAGATTTGTCAGCTGCACAATCTCCTGTCTTCCACTACAAAGGTGCTTTATTGGTTTAACATCTGGTGACTGTGCAGTACAGTGAGTCCATTGTTAGGTGGTGAAAAAAAAGGTTGAAATGTTTGGGCTTTGTGGCTTGGCTGGAAACAACCATCAGAAAATGGGTACACTGTGGTCATAAAGGGATGGATATGGTCAGCAACAATACTCAGGTAGGGTGTGGCACCTGATACTTAAGGGCCTGAAGTCTTGGCCTTCTTCTTACGGCTGCTTTTTTGGGGGTCCTCACCCTGGTGTTCTCTGTCACACCTATGCATGCATGTCATCCTTTACTACAGCCACAAATCTCCTCTGTGATCTTCCTCTCATCGCGCAGCTTCATCTTCAACATCTTTTTTCCAGTATATCCACTATCCTTCCTCTGCACATGTCCAAACCATCTTAGTCTTGCATCTCCCACTTTGTCCCTAAAACACTCAACCTGAGCTGTCCCTCTGATGTACAGTTTTCTAATTTTGTCCCTTCTGGTTACTCCCAATGAAAATCTTGCAATCCTCCTCTCATCTTTTTTTCAGTACCATGCTCTGCAAACCATCATTGCATATTTCATAGTAGTGTTCACTACCATCCTGTACACCTTCTTTTTCACTCTTGCTTCCATCCTTTTCTCACAAATCAGCCCTGACACTCATCTCCACCCACCCCTCCTTACCTGTACTCTCTCCTACATCTCTCTTGTGCAGTTCATTGCTTTGGTTGGATGATCCCAGGTATTAAAATTCATCTACCCTCAACCTTTATCCCTCTCATTCACACACATTTATTCTGTTTCTTCTACTGACTTTCATTCCTCTTTCCTGCAGAGATGTGAGTGATTCTATGTCAGTGGTTTTGGGTGTACTAAAAGCTGTAACTCCTCTGTCAACTTAATGTTGTATAACATATTAATCATGATTGTGATGAAGTTTGTTCCCTCATATGAACGTAGAACACACATAGGCACGCAGAGCTGGCATGCAACACCCAAAAATAAACGTGAAGCAGCATTGTGCTACCGTTAGCACTGTGATGTGTTTCATCTCTCAGCTGCAGTGGTGCATGTCACACAAACGGAAAATGAAAAGCGAAGGCTCTAATTCAGTAAGAGTAGCTGTAATATCAGTAACCGCCACATGGTGGCAGTGTGTTCATGGTGGAACGCTTGTTGGACTTGTGGGTAATGTCTGCTCAGCTTGTGTGTATGTGCGTTGATAATGATGAGTCAGCCTCAACTCAACTTTTCCCCTTAAATTCCACTTTGCCCAACTTTGCTTTTCCTCTCTTTGTAATGCAGATGACACACTTTTATTCGTTCCGTGGAAACTTTTAGAAATTGACTGAAGCGTGTGGAAGAAAGCGAGAGAACGGTCTGGGATTCATCATGAGTGTTATGGCATACTGAGACATGTCAGCCGGAGCTGCTGTGACCCTGTTCCAGCTGCTCCAGGATGTGAAGCTGACATTAAATTTCAAAATTCAAACTCTGTGCATGAGTGTGTGTGTGTGCGTGCGAGTGTTTGTTAAGGCTACGTGGAATGCTGAACAGGTCAAGGCAGGCTGCTGAAGGTGAATCTGTGGGGTGGAAATGTTGCATGTAGTTGTCTGTACATAATGAGCAGATACGATTTTTGTATCTGCTCAGGTTTAATAGCTCAGCTATTAAACCTGAGCTGTACCTTTGCATCTCTAATGGTCAGTTTATTTAATATAAAAATCATAAAAAGAACTCAGAAGAAAGCAATCAGAAATAACTCACGAGAAGTAGTAGGTTGTTCTAAAACCAGCACCTTTATAGCTGAGCTGTTAACTTTCTAGTAAATGTGCTAATAAACAACAATAAAATAAAATCAATAGTTGTTTTCTCCTGTTTAGCCTGATTAACTTGATCTGTGGTTGTTTTGTGCAGATGTTAACACCAAACCAGCTGTACTGGGAGACTTTTAGATGAGATTAAGTTAAATGAATGAGTCACATGAACTCCAAAGTGGTTCATTTATGGTGACACCATGCTCCAACCCAGCTACCTGTTGTACTCTGCAAGTTTGAACTAAACACCTTCCTGTTGTAGCCAGGTATGCTTTCTGGCATGCAGCAGAGTACCGCAGATGTTTAGAGTACACAAACTCTAGAAACTAGCCATAAAATGAGTAAAACTGCCCAGACAAAGATGAATGTTGGGGAGTTCTCTGTGTCATCTTCTATTTCAGAACTGAGCACCTTCTTCAAGCCCAGCAGACTGAGTGGGCATGTGCAAGATTAGCCGCAGATACATAAATAGATCCCTTTAAAATCCTCCAATGAAATAAGAGAACGTAACCTCATATTTGTTTTGTGGGCAGCAAAATGTTTAAATTAGGGCTTTTTTTTTCCATGTTAAGCGTTAATAAGAGTAAATCTAATTGTGTACCCTGCGACCAGACATTTAAGTATTTGAATTTAGGTGCATAGCAGAGGTAAACAGGCCATCTGTACAGTATGGTCTTTTAAATAAACACCTGCTGTCTTTTAGCTAAAGACAACCTTCCCGCCTTTTCATACAAGATGAAACGTGAGCGACAAAAGACTCACCTGTGGCAAAGCGCAGCAGGATCAAGGGGCTTCAAGGATGACAATGAAACATGGAAGTAATCACTTGACTGCACTTTTGCACATGTAAACTCGCGCAGCAAGAAGTAACGCACGCCTCGACTTTATACCTCAGGAAATGCTCTGAGTGACGGAGCTTCCTTGATAGAGCGCGCAGGTAGTCAGTTGATGGCTGTGAACGCTGTTTACCGAAACCTTTCTTTGATGACATCACATCTTCACGTTTTGAGAGGTTTATCTGAATATCTGTTGTGGTTTGTGTTCGCCGGAGAGGAGCCCTTCCCACAAAAGCGTTCCCACGCGGTGCTGTGATGAATTATTCATAGAGTGACATTTTGCTTTTTCTCAATAGTTTGTTGTTCGTCGCTGGGAAATAATTTCTGTTGACAAAATAGAAGCCGAAGCCGTGAAAATAGTATCCGTACCGACACGTGTACCCGTGATCAGATATCAGTCTTTACTGCGTTCCAAAGTACAAGAAGCTTGAAGTTTGGCCGTTAGAAGATCATAGTAACGTGAGGTTGTTGTGTGCTTTCGTTGTTCGCAGTTTTAATCTTGTTTTGTGTTATTTTATTAAATTTTTTTTGTGAGATGAACTATTTAATTTTATATATTTACTTTAGTCCTTCCTATATTTCTATCATCAGTCACAATAAAGTGGATTTTTACAGTTTCTTTATGAACAAACAAGACATCTACAAATTCTTATTGGCAGTATTGACATTTTTTACTGTAACGCTCTGACATTAATGCCTTCTTCAGGATTATAAACAAGGCACTCACACTCTGCTGTTGTATATTTGTAGTGTGAGAAAAGAAATCTTCTTCTCTTCAGCTGTTCGCGTCTTTTCGTCTCCAGCTTGTATTTGCTATAAAGAGAGTGCTGAGGCAGAGAGATGTAGGAGGCGAACAGAGACCGCGTTGACAGTGCAGTAAGGTCGAGGACTCTTCTTCTTCTTCTTCTTTTGTCTCCTCCTTCCTGTGATGCATTCCCCCCCTTCTACCTGCTGCAGGAGGGGGAGGGGGAGCATATCTTTTTTGATAGGTGTGTGACCACATAACCACACCTCTGTGTGCTCAAGGGTGTGAGCCCTGGAGGTGTATGTGAGAGACAAGAACCGGAGTCAGACGGGACTCAACATTTCGTACTGGGGACTGAGTGTTTTCAGCCGACGAGAGGTAGGAAGGAAGGAAGGAAGAGAGGGAGGGAGAGAGAGAAAGCAAGGCAAAGGGGAGATGAACTCTTTGAGGCTGAAAGAGTTGTCAAACTCAGACTTGTACAGGCGAAGGAAGGAAAAACCAGACAATGGAAATGCCAGCGAGAGTTGGGACAGCTACAGGTGGGTGTCACATTTTTACAGTAAGAAATAACGATTTATGCAGATAATTTTCTTGTGTCATAGTGTGCGTCGTATTGGCCGACATCTAAATGTGATCATCAGTCTGTCGCACTCAGTTTGTAGTAAGTGTGGTCTACGCAGGGCATTGAGCCCGCTTTGGATTTCACACATGTAAATAGTTTTTAATGGCTCAACAATGACGCTTAGCGTCTCAGTGAGAACCCGTTAACAGTTTGCAGGTTCTCCAAAGGTCATGTCAAGTACTGCAGTGTGATTAGAGAAGTGTTTGGCAAGATAACAAATGATTAACTTCTTCAAATCTGTTTTTGAAGTCTTTGTTCGATGTTTCTGTTAGGGTTTAATCTCGTTTCACAAACATTGATTTTTAGTGTGGGGTCCAAGTGTTGTCAAACTTATCAGCTTCCTTATTATCAGCACTGACTCGCAGACTCACATCAAATAACAAATCTGGTGTCTGGTGTGCTACAGATACTTATCTCTACTACAGGCTCTTTGAAGAAAAGTACTTACCAATGTGTTGTGTATTAACATGGATGGATAAGGTGCTATTTTCTGTGGTGCTTGAACAGTAAATGTTGCGGTTGATGGTTGAATTCCTGTGAGTTATGTGAGCAGCAGCAGCAACAGATGTGTACATGTACAGACTTTTGCAATATTGGTTTTTACAATATGATAACATCAGTTTTACATGTCAGTTGGTTTATTTTTGTCAGACACCTCTCTCTCTCTCTCTCTGTCTCTTGCTCTCTCGCTCTCCTCTGGTGTGTGTTTCTGCGAGTGTGTGTGTTAGATGCTGAGATGTATGTGGAATGCAAAAATGTGAGGAATGCCGACAGAAAGAGGGCTCTCTTCAGATGTGCGTCGAGCCTAACCCAAAAAAAAAGCTTGGTCCTCACCCTATAACCCTGCAAAAGGGTCTGTGGAGCAGGCGGTGCAATGAACATTTACACAACTAAATTAAAATCAAACCTTTAGTGAGGTAATAACATCCGACTCATCAGGGCCGCTGTGTTTAACAGGTAAGTCTCGTATTCAAACGCACTGTCACAAACAGCTTAAATGAATATAATGAATAAAAACAACAAATTAATTAAATATTTCTGTGACAGCTGTGATTGTGCAGTGTTTGTATTTATCTATTATTACGTTTAGGCAGCATCAATAGGTGATAAGACTGCTTTAAAACTACAGTAGTCAAAAGTGAGGCTACTC
>VUQR01001481.1:100270-112966 GCA_015108515.1 Hemichromis elongatus | reverse complement strand
TAAATGAATATAATGAATAAAAACAACAAATTAATTAAATATTTCTGTGACAGCTGTGACTGTGCAGTGTTTGTATTTATCTATTATTACGTTTAGGCAGCATCAATAGGTGATAAGACTGTGAAAACTGTGGTGAGAAAGACAGTGTGCATGTATTCAGTCCAGTGTTTCTGATCCACTCTGTCATGTGAAACTGTTCCAGATTTTTTTTTAAATTGATGGTTATCAACAGTTTAATCTTTGTGAACAATATAGATTTAAAACTGATACAGACAGTGATATTTGTAACAGTAATAATCAAACCAACTTTTTAGTCATTTTAAACACACAAACTATAAACACCAGAACTAAAAAAAAAAACACAATTTATTTTTAAAAAAATTATTGATGTTGCCTATGTGACAAACTTTGATATACACAAGGAGAGCAGATAGAGCGAGAAACAATTCGTCACTCATCCAAGTGACTTTTTCAGTCTCAGCTGACTGCAGTTTTCCCCAACCTTATAAACAGTACATTTGCACAATGACTGAAACTAACCCACTGAATAAATCATTAATTTGTCATGACCATTGATCAACAACCACTGATCAAAGACCATTTATCATTGATCAAAGACCACATCAATGCCCATGAGTACCATTCACAGAGAGTTGGAGAATGGCTGCAATCACAGCATTGTAAGATGGTGAAAGATGTGCCCTTAGGCCCAACCCTTAATTCAGAGATGGTCTTTCCCTTTTCACATAAATGGCCTCCTTGACTCCCCACTCAAACCAGGGTTCCTCCCTGTCCAGGATGTGTACATCCTCATCATTGAAAGAGTGTCCACTGGCCTGTCGGTGTAAATAGACTGCGGATTCCTAGCCTGATGAGTTAGCTCTTCTGTGTTGTGCCATCTGCTTCACCAGAGGTTGTTTGGTTTCCTCGATGTATAAATCCTGACAATCCTTCTGGCACTTAACAGCGTACACTATTATTACTCTGTTTGTGTCAGGGGACCCGATCCTTGGGGTGGACCAATTTTTGGCGGTGTGTTTTGGGGTTTAAAAGTCACGGAGACACGACTCAACTGTTCCAATACTACTGACACACAAGGGATCCCTAAGGTTTTTGGTTACGGCTGGATGGACAAATGTTCAGCTGGGATAACCATATTTACTCATGGCCTTTTTGATGTGATGTTCTTCTGCTTCCCTGGCCACTGTATCTGTGGGGATAGTTTTCGCTCTGTGTTGTAGCGTCCTGATAACACCCAGTTTGTGATCCAGTGGATGATGAGAGTCAAACTTTAAATACTGATCCGTATGCGTAGGTTTCCGGTCCACATCAACTTTTAAATGTCCCCCATTACTGATGGAAATCTCCCAGTCTGAAAAGGCTAACCTTTCACTTTTCACATCCTTCCTGATAAATTTGATGCGTTGGTCCACCGAGTTGATGTGATCCGTGAATTGTGGTACGTCCTGAAATTTGATTTTCACTCAGGTGTCATCCACAAAACTGAACCAATGACTTGGTGGTGTTCCAGGGTAGGATAGCAAAGCCCTCTTTTCCACTTCTTCCATGTACAAGTTGGCCACAATGTGTGAAACCGGGGAACCCATGGCACACCCATGTTTCTGCCTATAGCACTGACCCTTGTGTGTGAACTAGGTGGAATTAAGAAACAGTTCCAAAACACACTTGGTTGGTGCTGAGGGTGGTCCTGTTGCTGAGGTTTGGATCATCCCTAATCTTTGATGAACTACCTCCAATGCTTCAGTGACTGAAACACAAGTGAAGAGAGATGTAACATCGTACGAGACGATAATTTCATCTGCCCTCATCATGACATCTCTAACCTTCTCAACAAAATCCAAGGTGTTCTGAATGTGGTGTTCAGAGTTGCCTACCAATGGGTTGAGGATCGAAGCCAGAAACTTAGAGATGTTATAGGTGACTGCGTTGATGACACAGACGGTTGATTTTAAAAGTACACCCTGTTTATGTGTCTTCGGTAAACTTACAGACTTGGTGTAGATTCCCCTGGGTATAGCTTGTGGTATGAGGTCCGGTAAATACCATTGTCTTGACTAACTGCTTCAGACAGTCTATCACCCTCTTCCTGTAACCACTTCCTGGGTCTTGTTTTAGGGCCTCATAAGTATATTTGTTACTGAGCAGTGACAAAATTTCCTCATGTTCGTCTTTCTGGTTTAGCACAACTGTGCACCAGCCCTTGTCTGCCGGAAGGATGATAATGCTAACGTCATTATTAAGTGATGTGAGTGCCTTCCTCTCCTCCATGTTAATGTTGGATGCAATAAAAAAGCCCACAAAAATTACTTTAAGGCCGAAACTTTTGTCCGTAGTTGCTCTGCTTCCACTTTTGCAATGTTGATGTTTTGAATTGCTCTTTCTGTGGCTGTTAGCAGTTCCACTTGCGGGATTTGTCTCTGCGACACAGCAAAGTTCAGCCCTTTTGCAAGGATTTTTTTCTCTGCTTGGGTGTGTTGTTTGTCAGAGCAATTTTTCACTTATTTGTCCCCATCCTCAGTGTGGCATCCTTTTCTCATCATCCGAGGACACTCTCCATATTTTGCTATGGTGATCAATGCTCATGACAATATGCATATTAATGATCAAGGAACTGACCTCACAGCCCATTGTTTATTCAGTGGGTTAGTTTTAGTCATTGTGAGAATGTACTCTAAGGTTATAAGGTTAGGAAAACCTGCAGTCATCTGAGACTGAAGAAGAAGTCACTTGGATTAGTGATGAATCGTTTCTCCCATTGAAAACGCTACGTCCACATGAACAGAATCGATTTTTTGGGAACCTTCCTCAACAACAAGTTTGACTTTAACATATATTAATAAAGATGCAGCTTGACGACCACAGGGTCTGAGTTTTTTCAAGAGTAACCCTAATAAGCCTATGTACAGCTGATTCATACCCAGTCTTATTCCTCTAGAAGCAGGCCTGAACTGCTTTTAGAAGAAACTGCTCAGTTCAAATAAGAGAAACATGGGAGAAAGAGATAATATTTATATTACCGAAAGAAATATAACCAGTGAAACAGTGCTACAGGATTTAACAGTGGCAGGTTATTCTTAATTTTCTGACCTATTTTTGGTGCGAGACTTGTCCGATAAATTTTCAACAGAACCAAAATGAAGCAGATGCTGTAAGTAAAGCTGATAATAGAGAACATTAACAAGCAAATCAGTAGAGCAAAATAAATCCTTAAAAACACAAAGAAGGAAAAACCTATTAAACTGATTAAAGGTTTGGGTGGAAAGAGTTTTTAATCTTTTCTTTTTCTTTATTTGATTGCCTAATCATTTGTTTATACAGGTATGAATTCCATGACAACTCATGTACTGTTGACTATCCATGTGAGGGAATATCAGTTAATATTACAAAAAGGGTTATGCTTAAATAACAGTAAATACTAGTCTAACATCTTACTTCACTATTGGTTGGTTGGTTTGGCTACAGGGGTGGCCACATTTTAGTCTTTGATGTCCGTGGCCACCCCTTACCTCTGGCCCTGCAGTTAGATCCGCCCACACATTTCCACCCGTCATCAGAATTAGGCGGAGCGGTTGCAATGTTGACAAAGAAAACAAGCACTACAATTTCAAAGGTTTGATTTAATTTACGTTTTGCAAGTCAAAAAAATTCATAATGATGTAAAAATTATATATTTGCTACATGTAATGATTAGTTATTGATTCATATTTACTGGGATAAGGTGATGTTAAATAATCTTTAAAGGAAGCTAAAGGTTGCAACTTGCTAGTAACTCGGCACTAGTAACAAAGAGCATGTGACATATTGCTGTTATACTTTGTGTGGTTTTCCTGTCCTGGGCAGTTAAGTGGGATTGAACCTTTGATATTGGAGGTCAAAGTGGCCCTCAGGACAAAACGCCCAAAACAAAGGAAATGTTAGTCATGAATCATGCTTGCACACTCATCAATTCACTTAGTTTTACATGTTTATGTGCACTTTTATGCTTGTGCTGGTTTGTGTACACCTGACTCGGTGCCAAAGGTTTTGCTCAAGGAGACCTCAGGTCTGTGTTTCCATGGCTGCTGTTGACACTGCGAGTGTGGGTGTATGTTACAGGGGCTGTGTTTGATTTGTTTCTCTGGTCTGAGAAATATTGTGCTGCATCAGCTGAGAGGAATCAGAACTGGTGCTGATACCAGTTTTAAAGTATACCTGCAGAAAGAGGCCAGTTAAGCCTACAGTAATATATATTTAAACATAAATGTTTTCTATTGTATTATTATTCTATTGTATTATTATTGTATGAATAAATTACCTGCATTGTTATCATATATATAAAAACAACCAAATCTGATTAGGTTCCATTAAGATTAAAAACCGAATAAAATAGAATTAATAAAAAATAATCAAAGAATGGGAGTTATGCCGACCTCTGTCCTTTTTTGAAAGTGCAAACAATGGGCATGTGAGCATCATAACTCAGATACAGAGCAATGGAAGAAGGAGCCCTGGTTTCTTTTACATCACATGGATGGCCTGGTACATGTGCAATGGCATACCTGGTGAACACTTTGCACCAGGTTGCTAAGAAAACTTAGGCCTGTCATCTATCTGGATTGTAGTTTGACACGTACCACAAACCTAAGCAATGCTGCAAATCCAGTAGTGGATTGGAACCACTGAAGTCCCTGATGGCTGTAGCCTCTTTCAATAGGATAACACGCCCTACTACAAAGCAGAGATGTTTCAGGAATGGTTTGAGGAGCACAATGAGTCCTCAGAATGAGCTTGTGGTGTTGACTTAGCCTCCAAATTCTCCAGATCTCAATCTAATCAAGTATCTGTTGACTGTGTGGGTCAAACAAGTCCGATCCACGAAGGCCCCACCTCACTGATCAGTGCTGTTAAAATCTTGGTGCCAGATACCATGGCACACCTTCGGGGGTCTAGTGAAGTCCATGCCTTGATAGGTCAGAGCTGTTTTGGCAGCAAAAGAGGGATCAACACAATATTAGGCAGATCTTCTTAGAGTTAGTCCTGATTGGTGTATGCTCCTGAACTCTGCTGAAGCTCTGCTGGGTTTATTTGTGTTTTTAGTATAAGCCAGTCAAAAAAAGTGCACATCTAAACATCAGCTCCTTTGAGATCAATGGATGCTTATCATGATTGCCAAGGGCTCGGACAGCGATAGAGTCCGTTAAGGGAAAAATTGTCGGTTCAGCACGTTTAACGTTCCTTTTGCAAAAAAAAAAAACTTCTGAAATAAATTATTTGTTTATTTTGTTTATACAATTTTACACGCCAAGACTGCTGATGATTCCTGTCTTTCTTGTCTATAATTCATGAGTTGTTTTACATTTTATAAAAAGAAAAGGCCCCAAATATTGCACATAGTTGGAGACAAGCCTAGGTCATTTGATTGGAACCTGACCTGTGGACCCTCCAGTGATTCTCCCTTTCCAGCCTTTTATTAGCACTGGTCATTTATAGCACTCTTTCAAGCTAATGCTGGACACACTACCTCTGGTGTCCCATGTTCTCCCATGTAGAAAGGACGATTCTGGTTTTGAGGATTAAGCTAAGGTACATGATTTTTTTTTTTTTTTGTGGCAAACAATTCAAACCACAAAACAAAATATACATTACATAACTCACAACGCTGCAAAACTCTCCTTTTTCACTGCTTTCGCCCTGCCATGATGATGTTGACACTGTACCACACTCATTGACCCTTAACGTGTAATTTTAGTAAAAACTGTTGCTAATGTTAGCTTAAGACTACATTATAATTTATTACTGTTTTATTATTCACTTTATGTTATGAAACCAATACTGACACTGATATTTGTTCAGTTAAACATCTAATATGATCAATCAATAATATATCTACAAATATTTTTTTTTCTTTCAGATGTACAAAGTTCAAACTCATTGCCTTAGCATTTGGTATATTTAGTCGATTTGCACCAACTGTTTTCAGATCAGTTGGTTTTTGTGTTTGTTCCAAACACATGTTGCCAACAGGTCAGACAGGTCAGGGAAAAAAGTCTCAGATTACTCGTTTACGCTGATAACTCTGACTCTGCTCATTTATTCTGTAGCCATTAGGGAAGTTGCGGAGTGCCCTCTGGTGGGCAAACTATGCAACATCAACACATAACATGGTTAAAAGTTGTTTTTTCCATGTTGTCCTAACTTTTTAAATAGATTTTTAAAATCTTTGTTCACTTCTAAGATTAAAACAGAGTTGACCATTTTTGTGTTTAATATTAAAGAAACAGTTATTCTCTTTCACGGATGCCTTGATTATTTACTTGATTTTAACGGCTGGAAGACCAGCTACACTGATCCCCGTATCAGAGTATCTTTTTTTAACCCTCAGTAGTGTTTCACACTATTGTGTCAGACTTAAGGAGTGAATGAAGTCTAAAAATCCTGTCCTGCTAAAGGAACACACCAGAGACATTCAGCCTACTGCTGACAGTTGCTGCAGCCAATTCTAAGCTCAGGTTGACGTTCATATCAACACTCACATTCTCCCTCTTTGTCTCTCTCTTTCACTAGCATTGAGAAGCTCTTTGGCTGAGTGCTGGGATCGGACTATACACTAACTGTCCAATTTGACTTGTATAGATCAACAAAACTCTGTCAGGTTTGTGTCTAGGATGCTTCAGGAGTCTAAGACAGTCCTGTGTGAAGGAGTTTTTGTTTTACATTTTCTAGTTTAGTTGTGTCTACAGTGATGAGCATAAACGAGAGGCACAGTTTGAGCGGTTTCATCCCCTCACATGTCTAAACATAGTCATTTTGAGTAATCACAAACATTGTTCTGGGGTGAAGTCACTTGTTTGGCCTTTTAAATAATATCTAGAGAAAGGTTATAATAATTTCATTTTCTGGTTTTAATATTGGCACATTCAATATTTAACACTATGGTTAGAAAATACCCAACTTGCAAAAACAACTATTGTCAGTCTGGGCACCAGAGAACTTGAATAATTGTTTATTCGAGTCTTTCATTTTTTTAGGGTGGAACACTGTGTTGTGACTGTAATCAGGAGCAAAGCTTCCTGTTCAGCACCCACCCTGTGTCCATTGTGCCCCGGTCACTCAATACTGATTCCAAGTGGCTAAGATTCCCCACACAGAGCACGTGACATTATGGTAGACAATGCTCTTTTCTGAAAAAGCTCTCGAGGCTTTAAATAGTGCCCGGTGATATGTCTGGCTGATCATGTCATCTATGTATGAATCCAGACTTTGTCTTTTGATGACAACCAGATTGCTCAGGCATACCTAGCAAGATGTCATCCACTGGTTGATATAGTCCTGTTGTGAAGCCTTGAGCTTTTTCACCATATTTGATGTTTGGAAAGCAGGCATGACGCATGAGGGGTAAATATGACAAAGAGCCACTTATGAGTAAAACAGGAAAGTATACCCTACTTTATCCCTCTTTTCCTTACCTTAATTAAGAAAGTTATTTACAGCTTAAACACTGCATATTATTCCTCAAGCGTAAAACTACTAACTGACACCATAAACTCATAAGAAACTCATTGCCTCAGGTTATAAATCAAAGCATGTAGACTTTGATGCAACTAGTTTTTTTTTGCAACCACAAGAGTCGCCAATTGCTGGAAAGAAAGAATGCATGTTTAAGGCATCTGCGTACTGGTAACCTTCCAGTTAGTAGATGACCTGCTCCACCTCCTGAGTTTACTTTGCTTACTTTCTTACTCATTTACATCTTCCTATCACAGATAGGCATCTTCTCTGGTGGCCAGTGGTTTCTTAACATGTTTCAGTCGCTATAAAACTAGTATTGTACTTTAATAAAATATGAAGAATGTCTTTCCACCAGTTAGTATCTCTGGTGCTGCATAACAAGAGCATCAGACACTCAGTCACAAGCCCGTTAATAGACTTATACTTTATTATAGAGAAGAGGCATGAAAAAAATCTACAATTATGATGTATTTAAAAACAAGCAAGAAAAAAATGTCGGTAATAGACTTTGAATGTGAAGTTATGTAGGCTTCCTGTACCCTGGAGGCATAGTTGGCCTCTATCATGTATACAAACTCTCTCACACACATACACAGACACAAAACAGCAGCTGCCAGCACCTAGTTTGGAGTCGAGGCTCCACCGGGTGTCTATTTGTAGAATGAAGTCATGTAGAAGACTTATAGTGAAGGACTCTGACATGTTTCAGCTGGACGCACAATGACACACGGGACTTGAACATCGTGGTGCTGATGCTTTACGGGTTTAAGCAATCATCAGTCATCACTTACTCCTGCAGGATTAACACACTGGCTGCTCTCCAGTGTGGAGAGTCAAACATGTTTGCTCCACTGGAGCGTATTTCCGGATATGGCCTGGTGTTGTTTTGATGGTTTGGGAAGTGGTCATTAATTTGAGATGCCAACTTAGTGTAGCCACATAAAGAGCTATCAAAGAGAATTATGGCTTTAAAGGAATGCGCTTGGCTTGGACCAATATAGGACAGGAAGATGATTAACAAATTCATAATTGTAGCCCTAGACATCTTCTGATGTTTCAGACTGATATTGGAGAAGATTTTTATTATTTTCCCAGTTGAATCTGAGTGTGAATCCTGCCAAGTCTTTTAAGGCCAAAAGCAGTTCATAAAAGGTGTTTTTGGAAACAGTGAATATAAAAGTGTTCAGGGATTCTGACTCAGCGAGGCAGCTTGTATTGATAAAACTTTTGCACAGAGTTTTGCAAGATTGTCACATGATACCAAACTCTTTTTTTTACTTGTGTGTGAATTTTCCAACAACACAACAGCTGGAAAGTGAAGAAACAGGGATGCTTCCGTGTAAAAATAATAATAACAAAGGGAATTGCGTGCAATTAATGCCACATTTGTTTTTTCCTGCATGTGTTAGTTACTTACCTCATATCAGGAGGGTGATTACACATTCAAGTCTGGCCCCTGCAGGTTTGCCGAACACACTGCTGTTTGGTTTCTTTAACAAGTGTGTTTATCCAGTGATGTCTTACATGAGATGGAATAAACAGTAATCTGTTAAACTGTTATTCTCTCTGTTCCTGGTTTGTACTGGACTCTTTTAGGCTTCGCTGTCTGACATTCCCATTTTGCGCAATCCTGAGTTGGAGCCACATTGTTAGATCTCCCAGAAAGCTGAGAGCTCCAGCTGTTTAACACACACAAACACACACAGATTGATAGCATGAAGAGATATCAGGCAAAGACTGTTTTTATATTAGGGAAGTAATGCCGTATGTGTGTGCGTGTGTGTGTGTGCGATCTGACACAGTGACCTCTGTCTGGACAGGCGTCAGGGTGGGCCTTTCAATTTAAGCAACCTGCCCAAGAATAGACAAAGTGTGTGTGTTGAGAGTTAATGGGGGAGTGAGAGAAAAGGGGGGGAGTATGTCCATGAGAGAGGGTGTGCGTGTAAGAGAGAGAGAGAGACTACTCCCAGCGTAGTGTGATTGGTGTTTTGCTCTCCTTCTTGCTGTGTGGATTACGGCTCTCGCTGCCTACCGCATTCCTGCTGCTGGAAACGAACACTGAAGCATCCTAAAGCATTTTTACTGGAGTGTAAGGACTTTTAATAGCACTTCCCTTGAGCCGGCGGTAGACGGACTATTGCCGTTAACTCAGATAAGCATGGATATGAACGGCCGTGGAATGCCTCCATCTATACCTGAGGATGGAGAAGCCGTACACCACGGTCCTCACAGCGAGATGAACGGCTACCATCAGAGGCTTCGGGGCGGTGGAGGAGATGGAGCAGAGGATGAGGTCCCCGTGTCCAAATCCCAGAGGCGGAGGAGCGATGTGAAAGTCTACAAGGAGTTTTGTGATTTTTATGCTCGCTAGTAAGTTGATTGGAAGTAAGATTTTACTGTGACTTGGAGACTTCTAGCCACAGAAATTCTGTGAGTGTAGTGAGAAAAGATATACTTAGTGTAAGATGTTGAATGTGCAAATTGTGCCTTTAGGTGTGTAGTAGTCTACTCCATTCCCCTTTCAGCTGTTCCAAAATATCACACCTTAGTTTATAAATCTCGACAGGACTTAAAGAGTTGTCTTCTTTGCATGGCTGTGTGATGACTGCCATCATCTCAGCTTAAGAATATGCTTTTTGTAACCAACATTTCAATTGAAGTGGTAGCAGTGCACACAAAAAGGGATTATGACAGAAGAATTGTGGGTTAAAGACTTTGCTCTGCTCATTCGCTGACATAGCGTTAGTGTGTTAAGCCCGAGCTTACGGCCGTGTTACAGAATGTGAAGAATTCTGATATATTTACTGGGTTTTATCAGCTTAAGCTTCCTTAGGTGCCATGTTTGTGCAGGGATAGCTCTGAGCGCTACAGGAGGGAGCACACAGGAAGAGTTATTTTTGTGCCAAGGGGGAGAGTTGTTATGCAAAGCAGAATATGCTGGCTGGCATTTGAAGTATGTGTGCCTGAAACACAGGAAGGCTAAATATACATACTTTATTTCTGACTGATCGGGGTACATCATCACATGTGGGAAAGCGTGAATGTAGGGTCACCCACAGGTTTCTCCAAAGGACACTTAGATGCCTGTCATCAGGAAGCGGTTAATATCTAGAGACAGAAATTTCTTTTTGAGCAAAGCGAGAGCACTGTCAGTCGTGTAAAACACGGAAGTCATTGGACCTTTTCAATATAATATTTCTTTTTTATATGCTAAAACAGACATTTCCACAGACAAGCCGTTTCAAAGCCGTCTTTGAAGCTGCCCCTCTCTTTAAGCCAACTTTTCTCTGACTGGTTGCCCCTAGCAAACAAAAGGTTTGAACGGCAGATGGGCGGGGCTTCTGTGCTCACAGCCTAAGATGGTCATGTTAGGAATATCTATTCTCAATGACAGCATACAGGGGCCGAGTCAGGAAACCGAGCTGTTGGCTCACAGGGTTTACAGGCACATGTGCTGACTTCATTATTTAAAACTTTGGCCGTTGTGTGAGTAATAAGTAACCAGTGTAATAAGATAATTCTTATTTGTAAATCTGTGTTGAAATCATTTTAAGAAAAGCTGAAATTTAGCATTGCATGATCAGAACAGCCAGTTTTTTAATATTAAAGATATAAGAAGAACTAGAAAACGCTTAAACCAAATCAAATCAGAAGACCTGAAGATAAATGGAGACCAGAGAAGGCAGAGCAGGGGGAACAGATGGTCCTTATAAAAAAGGATTTTCTTTATCCACTCATATTGATAACAGCCAGACTCCTTTATATTCACTGTGGGGTTAAGAGGTGAGTTTAAATCTGGACCCATTTTAACTGTATCCAAAATCATTTGGCCCTCTCTTGACTTGTCTACATGAGCAGTACATGCAGAAGCTGGCGAGAATTTCTTTTCAGCCAACACAACCTTAAAAAAGTGGGATTATCATTGATTGCACCAGGTTTAAATAAAAAAAATTATTATTTTGTCTGAACTCTGCATCTCTAGCTTGTCTTTGCCTCTCATGGAGTGCTACAAGCTGATAGCAGGGTGGAAATGCCTAAGGGATGTATCACTTCCTCCTACCAAGCCTGTGGACAGGGCAGGGCTCTCAGTGTGCTTGATATCAGCCCAGACAGGGCATATAAAACAATATGCGTCTGATAAGCATGTGAGGAGTGGAAACATCTTGTTTCAATGTGTTCATGTTAAAAGAACCTCCAGTCACTCTACCCGTTTGATGTAGCGCGCATTTTTAAAGCCATTTGGCAGACAGTTGGAATGATGACCAGTTTAGAGTAAAGCCCTAAACAGTGGGTTAAAATGTTTTGAAGTTTATGGAATTCTTCATGATTCCCAAGTTGGTGTGAGCTTAAATGAACAGATGGCATCACTCCATAAACATCCCTCAATGGCCTTGTGTGCGTACTTCTGTTGCTTAGATACACTGTGGTATTGTGACCTTTAAAACAAAGCAGCGAAGCCGGGACAGTTTTGCTATTCCCTTGTCCTGGTTCCTTTATCTCTGTAAATGTCTGCATATTCCCATTCACCTCGTCCTTAGTGTTATGAGGTGTTGTTATTCTGAGCCGGGGGTGGGGGGGCATATGCTATATATATTAATTAATACTGAATGTTGCAGTTTTGGCAGTTGGTTGCTGCTTTCTGTGCTTGAGCTCGAGATGAAAGTAGTCCAAAGTTCAGCCTGAGTATAATTTGTAACAGAAGTGGGTTTGGAGAGTTATGACAATATAAAGGATCAGATTGGGGGGAATTGTGAAGAGATTGCCATACCGGATTCATTTTTTCAGATCTCTGTGCTCAGTCTGAGAAATGTTACCTTTAGGAGTAAATACAGACTGGTGAGATGCACACAGGACCAGCCAACTATTAGATGATAGCATAGCCAAAACTTGTCAACATCTATAAAAACTAGATGCTGTAAATTTGAACTGACTGTTTGACAGATGTTTTGCACATTTTCTATAATAGATTCATTCAGTTTGAGGGGGATCGGAGTTTGCCTGTTGCCAGATCAGATTGGCTTGTTTTGCTTTTTGTAAATCAAAATCAAAACATCCAGATGTGTGCCAGCTGTTCTTACATCAGATTTTTTTTTTATTTAAATGAATTAAAAGTTTTGGGATTTTAACTGTGTGTTGTGACAAATTTTGCAGATGTGATGGTAGACAGAAAAAGAGATTGTAAATAAT
>VUQR01001481.1:85232-99443 GCA_015108515.1 Hemichromis elongatus | reverse complement strand
TTTTCTGTCCTTACAGATGTACATTGTTTACTACAAACAGAGGGAAACAATGACATTGTTTTCGTTATGATTAAGTTAGAGAAATAAGGACTTAATTAAATAGGGGGAAAAAAAATCCTACGCCCCCTAAAGAGGAGCCACCTAGAGGAGTACAGATACAATAATAGCACTTGTTGCTAAACCATTGGAGTGGATGCAGATAAGAAAGTAGTTTACTCAGTATGGCAAAAAACAAGTTGCAGAATATTTGGTAACCACAGATGAAGTAACGGTTAGCAACACAAAGTAAATGGGAGGTGAGATAAACTTTAGCAACTATGAATGAGAGTCAGGAATACTGTTGACTGAGATATGACCTGGTACTTAACATTGAACAACATTAACATTAGACGGCTTACCTTGGATACTAGAGCCTGGAATGTTGCTAAGAAACTTCAAAGCAATGCACAATGAGTGACTTTTAGGATTAATGAAGGCCAATAAACCGGATTATAGAATACACAGTTATGTGTGTTTCCTTAGCATTATGAACCACCTTTAAACCACACAATGATGCCTGCAACTGCCAAATGGCAATGCCCTGACTCAGAGTAAAGTCATCTGCATAAAGCTGCATTTTAGCAAAAATAAAAATAGAAAAAACAGGGGCCTAAAACTGAACCGTAGAGGACTATCCAGAAAACTTGACTTGTATCCATCTGTATAAATACAGTGAGATATATCCGCAAGCTAGCTCCTGAACACAGACACCCAAGCCAACATCACTGACTCTGCCTAAGAGCAGGGTTTGCTCAAGAGATTCGCATGACTTGGATAGATCAACAAACATGGTAGCACAATGTGTCTTTCTGTCCAAGGCAATAATAATGTCATTTATTACTAGCATACCTGTTGTTATGGCACTATTTCTTTATTTGAAGCCAATAATATCTTGACCGAAGCAAGTTTTGCTTCAGTTGCGAAAGCTTTTTGTAATGATTATATTATATTTAAAGATTTATATCAACTAAATTTTTAACTACAGAAGTATACTTTGTAATTGATTTTAAGTTTAATTTTCTTCTCCTCAGCAACATGGCCAATGCACTGGCCAATGCCATGTGTGAGCGCTGCAAGAGTGGCTTTGATCCAGTAGAGAAGATAGTGAACAGCAACGGGGAACTTTACCATGAACAATGCTTCGTGTGTGCCCAGTGTTTCCAGCAGTTCCCAGAGGGGCTCTTCTATGAGGTAACATGTTGTTCTTTAGTAATCCCATAAAATATGCATGATGGAGTACCTGACAGGTTTGTGCATTATAATAAACACCTGCTAACTGTGTCGACTTTTTATAGCAGATATGCTTCATTGAAAAATTACTCTGATCGGTTTAGACCTGCCTAACAAAGCTTTACAGTGCAGCTTAACAATAAATTGGCCTTCTTTATATAGTTAGATCGATGTTTAGTGTGAGGGAAGGGTCCAGTTAAACTAAATAAAGAAGGGTGAGCACAACCTTAAAGCATTATTGGATTATTAGAAGCTCTCTTCCAGTAAACCGTTTGCTTACTTGACACAGGGCCAGATGTTTCTCCGGCAAGCTCCAGAGAACCTATCAGCTCTGATCAATAAATTAACATCAAAGCCAAGGATGTTAGATGTGATTCCTCATGCTACATGCTCCTATAAATACTCAGATAAATATTTGCCACCCCATTGTGTGAATGTAAACTGGGATGGCTGCTAAAAAATGAGGAACGCTTAATGATTTTGTTTTGTTTTGTTTTTGTTTACATGGCAAAATGGCAAAGCATCAGCATCGGTATCAGCCTCACAACTTGTGTGTCCTTGATGATTGTACTATAGTTCTTGTCATTTTGTCCGCTTTTGCTCATCACTGCTGTGTCAGTAGCCTGTAAGTGTTTCCAGTCATATTCACGATATAATAAAATATAAACTGTGGCATCACTCATCAAGATTAACCTTTAGAAAGCTCAGTCATGACACTGCTGTTACACCCAGACAGTAGGACGAGAGATTACTCAGTGGGGTGTGAAGCCAGTTTATGCATGTCAGTCGCTCCATCTTGTTTTTTTCGAGGGATGGATCCAACTGAGAAACAATGACACTGCACTCTTAAGGTAGCAACTTGTTAATCAAAATATGTACTTTTTCATTTAATTTCAGTCTGAATGGCACCTTAAATAACCAAATAAACAGCATGCTGTGCTGAAGACTTGAAACTAGTGATGCATGTGGTTGCAAGTGGTTGCTTGAGGTTTATGGCAGTTGCCATTTGGGAAAATAAGCCACCTGGAAGTCACTAAGGGTAATTTTGCATTTCCCAACCGGTTGGCAAAAAACCTCCAAACTAATTGCTTTGAGGTATAGGATATTGTTTTAGTTGAAGTTTAAATAGAAGTGTTGGACTTGTCTACAAACATTTAACAGCTATTCTCCAAGCTGTATTGAAACATTATAAAGGGCAACGCACACCAAAAATGCAGATAGTTTGCCTTCAAAATTACTGGCTCGTTGTTCTACTGCTCGGCTAGTAGTTAGCAGGTATTTCCGGATAACAAAAGAGTGCTAACAGTACTGGCAGTCTGCTAGCAACCAAAGCAATCACTAGGAGGTTTTTAGTGCAACACTTTTTTTGAGTCCAATTTCACCCAGTGAGACCCAGCGTATTGCACCCATTATGGCAGACATCTCTCGAGCAATCTGCAGATGATGTCTTGTAAGAAAGCCCAATACAGTCCAATTTCTTTTTTAAACCAGAACCGCCCCCTGCTGGCCACTAGAAAGAATGCAGGTTTCAGATATTTCTGCTTTAAGACCTCAAGGGTACATCCACCTTTTATTTAAAGACTATTTTTCTGCTAGTTGTAAACCACACAGTATAATAATTTGAGGTTTGTGTATATTTTAGCTATTTGAGGCTTTTTTAAAATTAAATTGCTTATCGGTGTTATGACTGTTATAATCTATTTATGTGATCTGTTGACAGTTTGAAGGCAGGAAGTACTGCGAGCATGACTTCCAGATGCTGTTTGCGCCTTGCTGCCACCAGTGTGGTAAGTACAGGGAATTAATTAAATCCATCCATCTTCTTTATCTGCTACGTCTGTTTCAAAAGGAGGATGTGGACTTTGTTTCTCTTGACACGATTAATGTCCGCGTAACTGTTTGCTTATGAACACACCTATTTAAATGTATTTTTTTCTCCCAGGTGAGTTCATTATTGGCCGTGTGATCAAGGCAATGAACAACAGTTGGCATCCAGACTGCTTCTGCTGTGATATCTGCCAGGCCGTGCTCGCAGATGTTGGATTTGTTAAGAACGCTGGAAGGTCAGTCATCTACATGAATTCACCGCAGTTTAAGTTGCGATTCTTTTTAAATGATGCCCTTTAACAGATATAGAAAGCTTCAGTTTTTTTCCTGTAATGCTTTTTATCAAGTACTGACAACTCTTCAGACATTTATGTAGACCCTGGCTTACTCTCCCTGTCTTTTATATTGTCTTGGCTCAGCTCTGAAATCTTTCACCAAAGCTTTTTTCATAGATGTAAAACAGCCCTGCATTTTTCCCAACACCTTCCAATGGCGCTGAATGGCACAGCTGGAACATATTAACCAGTTTTAACTTTGCCATACTACAAAGTCCATCTATTGTCCAACTGAGATAAACGTGTAGTGGATTCACACCAATGAGCAAGCATCATTTGTCCTGCTTCTTGCATGCTCTGCCCAGGCAGCACTTTTGTTTAATCCAAAATATTTCAAGTAGTTTAAAGTACTGCATGTGAGGAAGTCCCAACCTAATTTTGACTGTGTTAGCCACAGTTAATGTATAAAAACATGTCATGGATACATCTACTTCTGTGATAGGATTTAAAGAGACTAATTGTAGGCTCTGTTTGATTCAATTGAATCACTGAAGACAAAACCAGATGTGAAAAAAAATCCAGAATATTCAGAATTAGGTGATAAAGCATCTAAACAAGTATTCATCAGTCCTTCTATATTTCTCTCCCTCTTGCTGTCCCACCAGGCATCTGTGTCGCCCATGTCACAACAGAGAGAAAGCTCGGGGCCTCGGCAAGTACATCTGTCAGAAGTGTCACGCCATCATTGAGGAGCAGCCTCTGCTCTTCAAGAATGACCCCTACCACCCCGATCACTTCAACTGCAACAACTGCGGGTAAACAGAGACTTTCTAATTAAATGAAAATCACCATCAAACATGTTTGAAACAATTGTTTAACAAGGAGCATTTTCAGATCGTCACAAAATTATAGAGCAAAGGCATGTTATTGCTCTCTGCTGGACAGACTGTGTTATTGCAGCTGTGTGAAGCCATATGATCACATTTATATATGTGTTCCTGTGTTGAGTATGTAAATAACAGCTAAATAAATCTATTAAACTACAGTAAAAGTTTTGATTTTTTTTTTTTTTACCTATTCAGTAAGGAGCTGACTGCTGATGCCAGGGAGCTGAAGGGGGAGCTCTACTGTCTACCCTGCCACGACAAGATGGGCGTCCCGATCTGTGGAGCCTGTAGGAGACCCATCGAAGGCCGTGTGGTTAATGCAATGGGCAAGCAGTGGCATGTGGAGGTGCGATAATAAAAGATCTGAAAAGCTTCTGAAAACAGCTTTAGTTGTGCTAACTTGACACAATTTATTCACTGAAATTAGAGTAGATAATATTTCAGTGTGTTCATTTATTTAGTATGATTTGTCAGATTTCATGTGGATCTGATTTAACGCTAAATGATGTATTCTTTGGTTATTTTCCTTTTCTGTTTTTATGTTCAATTTCTTATCTATATTTTATCCTAGTGAGTGTTCTTAAAAATGTGCCTCACTTTTTATCCATATTACTTACATCCACGGTTACTTTTAGTGGCTTCATTCCTCCATATATGTATCTGCATATGTTTCTTATTCTCATCTCTATTTTTACATATTTCCCTGCATATTTTCCTGGATTCCCTTCTCCACGTGTAGCATCACGTGTGCACTGTGTGTGAGCGCCCGTTTCAGGGACACCCGTTTTATGAGCGAGGCGGTCGTGCCTATTGTGAGAGACACTTTGATATGGTGAGGGGAATAAGCACCGGCCTTATGTTGGTTACCGCCCCGCCTCCCTGCCTGGCTACAGTCACCCGGCCTCCATACAAGGGCTTACACAAGTATACAAGTTTTCTAATTAGTCTTTTTCTTGGGCCCTCATCATACTTCCAGCTTAATTTCAAATGAGGTGCTTTTCCTGACTTAACATTTATGGGTATCTAGAGAGATTTATTGTCCTGTCACATCCAGAGCTCTGGCTGAGAGTTTATATGTGCTACCATAAAAAGCTACTGGCTATATATATTCTTTATTTTGTAAATAAATGTTAGCATTTAAAAAGTGGATAGTAAAACTATCCATCTAAATCAGCTATTTAAAAAATCCCCTATATTTAATCTTATTCTGTATGATGCCCTCACATGTATTAATCAAAAATATGTTATATCTGTTAGCTGAGATGTCATTTTTTTCTCATTACCGTTATAAAAATGTTGTATTTTCCCAATATCCTCTAGAGGTCACTATTCTGACCGACTTCTCAACTCTCTGTATGGATGCAGTAAAAAAACATTTAGACTGACTGATCTATTTATGTACTGATAATATGTAAGCCGGACTGTGCTGCTGCCTTTAACACAGTCTGAGTGTGGTAATGTACTGACTGATGGCTGTGCTAACCATGTGTGCCTGGCTTGGGTTTGCTTGCAGCATTTTGTGTGTGCTAAGTGTGAGAAACCTTTCCTGGGACACCGTCACTACGAACGCAAGGGCCTGGCCTACTGCGAAACACACTACAACCAGGTAACACACACTGGTTCTTCAAATATTGATGCGGAACACAAAACTAGAAATTAACACATGGTATTATGTTTAGCCTGTTGTAAAACTCCTATTTCTAAGCTTAGTTTATGGTATGTGTGCGTGACTCTATCAGTATCAGTAATGGAGTTTACATTAGCAGTGAATTTGAAGTATAAAGTAATGAGGAAAACTTGAGAGTTTGCAGTCGAACATCTAAATGGACACTAAATGGACAATATATTTGTCAGAATACAGCATATAGAATTTTATATATATATATGTTTACTGGACACTTTTATACACCTGATCATTAAAACACCTACTTCAGTATTGTTCCTGACCATGGATCTGCCATCTGTAAATGGCCTGTATTTGTATAGCGCTTTACTTAGTCCCTGTGGACCCCAAAGCGCTTTACAATACATTCAGTCATCCACCCATTCACACACTGTCCAGTGAGTCTATATATAAACTACTTGCACAGGTAGATATGTGTTACATTAAAAGAGCTATTTCTCTTGTCCCACTGCAATTAACCTGATCATGATCATAAACATAGATCTATAATATTATATCAAAGTTGACCACCTATTATCCTTTTTTTTTTAATTGTTTAAATTTTTTTGGTGGGATATAAATTTTCTTTTATATGACCGATGGTTTGATGCTTATATTAAACAGGACTTAATCTCAATAATGAAATAAATATGTGTAGAAGCAAGCTGAGCAAAAAGCTCAGGTTTCAGATGGGTCCAGAGTCTCAGTTTCTGATGTTTTTTCTACTCATGAGCTAACATAAGCTTAGCTCAGACTTCCATGATTGTAAGGAGTTTTTTGTTAGCGGCACTGATTTGGTGAGGAGCAATCAGGAAAGCAGGCTTCACAAAAACTAATCAGGAGATAAGTATTTTTTTTGTCGTAAAGGAGCCTCTTTGTCATTAATTACATGTATATTAGACAGGTTACATTAGTGTTTACTTTAGTGGCTCTCAAAGATGATTGTCAATGTAACAACTCCACCTAATGTTAGAAAGCTTTAGTGGATCTTTTTTTCATTTGAACTCCAAATGCCTTTGTGCCTTCTGAGCACAGTACGGCGTGTCATATGAGCCTCAATAAGAACTGATAAGATGTATCAGTGTACTGTTAACCTTCTGTTTCTCTCCCCTCATCACATGCAGTTGTTTGGAGATGTTTGCTACCACTGCAATCGTGTTATTGAAGGCGATGGTGAGGAAGTTAATTTTAATAAATATATTGTATAATGACTCTTAAAGACAACCTTGTTTACATCAGCATTCTTTCTTTTTTTACTTTTACTGCTTCTTTGTTATATTGAATTTAACTTGATTTCTTCTCATGTTTTGTCTTGAGAATTATTTGTAGCCTGAACGTCACACCAAACAACATTAGTTGAATTTAAACTCTAACTCTACAGTCGGCCTCATATGGCTGCTTCTTCTGCTTTTTTTTTCTAGTGGTGTCTGCTCTTAACAAGGCGTGGTGTGTCAACTGTTTTGCCTGCTCTACTTGCAACACCAAGCTCACCCTGAAGTAAGTTTTGCAGACAATTCACAGTGAGTTATGAATCTTTGAAGACACTGTAGACACATGTGATGTCTCTGACGATTTCTCTGTTTAGTCTGTCACATTTCTTTTTCACTATTCTTCGTCTGAGACTGTTTGCTGCTGCTACCAAACTGCTTTTTCTTACCTTTCTCTTGTGCTGTGTCTCTGTGGGCTTGATTCTCCACCTCACCTTCCTTTCATCATCCTCCTGTCATGTCCCACTTTTCCCCTTCCCTCTCCTCCATTCCTTTCCCTTCGTCTTCTCTCTCTCTGCCTGTCCTCATGTCTTCCTCCTCTTCCACATTTCCACCTCTGCTTCCTCCCTGCTCTATCAGGGATAAGTTTGTGGAGGTGGATCTGAAGCCGGTGTGCAAACACTGCTATGAGCGCCTCCCAGATGACATGAAACGTCGGCTGGCCAAACGAGAACGTGACTCAAAAGAGAAGAAGAAGAAACTGATACCCATGTGTCTGTGATCCCTCTCTTTCTGCTTTCTCTTCACTTCAGCTGATTTTCCCTTGGGTCAGTTTTCGTCTTCCTTGCTGTCTGTTTCAGTTTTTTCCTACTTTCCACTTGCCACTTTTAACCCTTAGATCACTGACACACTGAGTTCAGTAGGCTTTCAAGGCATGAAAAAAAAAATGAAAGCAGAGAATTGTAGATGACCGAATGTATCTGAGTGACATAAGAACGGGAACATTTCAGCAAAATGTTCTTTTCATAGTCGGAAATGCTAGTCAGGATTTAAGCTGGTACTTTTGTAACCACTGCTGTGCAAACAGGAAAATCAGATCAATCACAGGTAGAAGGGAAAGCTTTGTTTCGTGGGTCTCCCAGTCTGTCTGGTGTAAGGCGTAAAGCCGTAATCATTTCCGGCAGCTTTCTGGCTTCAGCTGTTGAAATTCCAAGGTCCTAACAGTTATGACACGTGTGCCACTCCATACAGCGATTATCTGCTTTGGGAGGGAAGGCTGTTCAGGGGCAGCTGGAGGAAATTTTTAGGGCGCTGGCCAAGTTAGTAGTGAAAACATTTATTGCCAATATGATTAATTGCAGTACCCTACCAAAAACACATGGGAAGGTGTCCAGGATTTGGGGGGTTTAAATTAAAGGTCTGAAAAAAAAGACGTTGCTAAGTACAATGTTGGCATGAATCAGGATTTTAATCATGGAATTAAAAATGTAGTCAAAAAATGGGATTTTAAAAGTAATCTCAAGTCTCATTAGGTCTAACCGAAGTCCAAAATGAGCTTCTGAAGGAACGAGATCATTACAGTAATGCTACACATATCGTGATATGTTAAAAAATAGCAAATAGGTCCTCTCACCTGGAGACAATATCCTCTACTGATCACTGACCAGTCTTCTGACATGCAACTGTTTCTCTTTCTTCCACAGGAACAAGTTTGTGGAGTTTGATATGAAGCCGGTGTGTAAGAAGTGCTACGAGAAATTCCCTCTGGAGCTGAAGAAGAGACTGAAAAAGCTGTCTGAAACTGTTGCAAGGAAGTAAAAACACAGTGAAGCAGCTGGCGAAGGAAAGATAGATGAGACCGTGAGGTGGCCGTGTACAAGTCCAGCATTAAAATAAAGAGTTTGTGTGTTTTGCAACTGCTATGTTGCATTTAGGTTGGTTATAGCTAGAAAGCATTGCGCTTCAATTTCTTGTTCCTGAAACTGGCAGCTCCGCAGTCACGTTGTCGGTCAGACGGCTTTAACTTGCTCTGTGCCTTGTAGCATTTTTGCAAAATTGCTCCACTCTGTGTTTTTCACATGCTTGCTGATTTCCTGTATTTAAAAATGACATATGAGTTTTAAAAGTACGTAGAAAGCCAGAGATAACATGAAGACTTAAAGCTTTGCCGCCACCTTGTCTTGTGATGCCAAAAAACCTTTATTGAAAAATATTACTGCTTCATTTCAATAATAATCAAGTAAGCCCAAAGAAAGAAAATGCCCAAAATGTGTAAATAACCTCAAATATTTCTGACTTGTATCGTTTTATGTATTAATAGTGTTTATTTACATTAATATTATGCTAAATAACTATTTTATCTGCTTTTTTTGTTTTGTTTTTGGACCTACAATTTATTATTACACAACATGCTATAGAGGTGGACTCGACCATTACCTGCAGTATGTTGGATTGCCTTGTTACTGTATGTGCTATGCATATTTGTGTGGCATGAGCTCTTTAAAATTGGTATTTATTCAGCATTTTTTTAAGTTTGCATTTACAATCTGAAATAATCCAATACATCCAGAGGGCCCGGGGGGGGGGGCGAAATTTTGATTTATTAAATACATGTGAGTGAATAACTGTTACCTGCCAGTGTTCTATAAAACAATCCCGCCCCCTTCCCTATGTGCTGTCAACAAATATTGATCATAACAAGCGTCTGAGCCACAGGATTTATTGAATGGTTACTGCAAACTCAGCGTGTGTTACAACATGACGGCTTGTGGCATGTGCATAGACCGGATGTGGGATTGATGTTGAATATTTGAACGTTTCCTCTGTTGTTTGTAATCCAGGGAAAGCGATCCTCTTAGGGAGGTGTACCGACTTCCTCGGGGCTCAGACCCACTTAGGAAGGAAAGCCAAACTGGTCTCATTCTTGCAGAATGCTTCACATGAGCTGCATTTTATCACAAAGCTTAGCTTAAAGTATAGATAAACACATTCCACTCTTTTATCATTATGAATTGTATGTTACTGCTGTGCATTTCAGTGCAGATGGCACAACTTTCTTTATGTCATATAGAAGTAAAACTATCCACTGGGCTGATTGTTGTGAGGCAGAACTTCGGCACCTCGAGCTACAAATAGTTCCGTGCATGGTTTTATTTGATACTTTACTACTTGGATGGACTGAGATGACTCTGTGCAAACAGATACTGCTCTGATACTGGATATCATCATTGCAGTGTTTGCGAGCAGATTTGTTAATGTTAACACACCAAAGTGAATGTTCTCAACTTGAAATTTGGAAAGTTGTTTCTTATTATATTTAATGTCATTCTGACACTTCATCGGAATAAACACATATGTCGATGCTACTGGTGTGTATGTGTAATGATTTATTTGGTTTACAGTTTCTTGCCCTGCTCAACATGTAATGTGAAACCAGCAGCAGGCTCAGGATTCACAAATGTTGCATAATGTTTAATGACACCCCAAAATCTCACATTGCATTCAGGTCCACATTAAATGGGAACATGCTTGATTTTGACCTCCATCAAGTATATTAGCAGCATCTCCACATTCTCATATATACACACATATGAAATGCCTCAAACATCCCAGCACCAATCAGATGACTACTGATGGACATTGTGCACATGTGTGCATCACTAAACAGCCATTAGCGTCTGCAGAATAGTATGAAAACCATAATCTGAAACAGCATCCATCTAATTTCAGAAGTCTTCACAATTAGAGGACAAATCAGAAGAGTTTAAGGCAAAATTGTTAGCTAACTCTCAGTCACATTCAACTAACACTATACAATTAGAAATACAACTGCAACGTGTTTGAACGTTAAAATACTGGTTCAAAACAAACTGATAGAATAAATATTTATTACTAGAATTAAGCTGTACGTTTATACAATGACAATCATGCAGAGTATAAAACATTTGGGAATAAAGTAAAGATAAAAACAATACAGGAAGATTAATCCAGTGCACAGTATCAACTAAAGAAAAGCAACATCCAAGATGATTCATACTTACAGACAAAAGAACATGTTTTATTAATAAAGATCTTCAGAATGCAACAGCTGGAGTAATTTCAGTTATATTCCACATCCTTTTGTCTTCAGCACTTCCTTAATTCTCTGTGGCATGAATTCAATAAAGTGCTGAAAACATTTCCAAGAGATTATTGTCTATATTGAAATAATGGTTTATATTTTCATCAAATAAATAAGAGATTACTGGTCTGATCGCAGGAGAAAACAAAAGTTTACCAGATCAAATATGGAGAATTATTTGCTGTGGTTGCCTTTTTACAAGCTGCTGAGTAGTACTGACACAATAGCATCGCGCAGATCCTGCAGATTTGTTTTCCTGTTCCAACACATCCCAAATGTGCCCTACTGGATTGAGATCTGATGACTGTAGAGGCCCTTTGAGTGCAGTGGATTCATTGTCATGTTTAAGAAGGCAGTTTGAGATTATTTAAGCTATTGAAAGCAGCCATCAGAAGAGAGGTGCACTGTGGTCATAAAGACATGGATATGATCAACAACAATACTCAAGACTGCTGCATTTCAGCAATGCTGAGTTGGTGCTAAAGTGTACCAAGAATTACCATTACAACACCACAAGAATCAGAACCATTTTTATTGTCTTTGTAGCATTAGAACATCGAAGAATTAAAATAATTTAAAACACGTTAAACAAGTTGTGTCTTCTCCTGGCATCAAACCAGTAATCTCTCTCCATCACAGATCCATGCTTACATATAGTTTACACCAAATTCTGACCCTACCATCTGAATGTTGCAGCAAACATCAAAACTCAGCAGACCAGACAATATTTTCAGTCTTCTGTTTTACGATTTTGATGAGCCTGTGTTAATTGTAGCTTCAGTGTCGTGTTCTTAGGTCACACGAGTGATACTCAGTGTGGTATTCTGCTACTGTAGCCCATCTGCTTCAAAGTTCAGCATGTTGTGGATTCAGAAATGCTCTTCTGCAAACCTCGGTTATAACAGGTGATTATTTGAGATACTGTTGCCTTCCTGTCTGCTCAAAGCGGTCTTAGCAGTCTCCACCGACCTCTGTCATCAAAAAGTAATTCTGAACTGCCGCTCACTGGATATATTTTTCTTTTTCTGACTATTGTTAGTAAATCCTACACTTGGTTATGTGTAAAAATCCTAGTAGATCAAATGAAATCATGCTCAGTCCACGCCATCCGACACCAACAACCACGTCACATGCAAAATCAACCAAATCACTTCTCCATCCTGATGCTCGGTGTTCTTGTTTGTGTAGCTGATAAATGTCGAATGGGGATTGCATATCACAGCTTTTCCTCTGACAGCTGTTACTCATTCAGGTGTGCAGAGGTTTTGAATGAGAACACTTTGGAATAAAACGGGTGACTAAAAAAGGTTTTAAAAACGACATGACTGAAGCTGACGCAAAAACCTCGCAAAGGCATCAGTCTATAAAACTAGGCATGGTATAGCATGATTTGTTTAAGTTAATAGTATTGGTTACACATATACAGGGTTAAAAGATAAATCTGATTATTTAATTAAATTTCTGTAACAAAATTTGGACAAAATATTTATCAAATTAAGGATTATATCTTAATTGTTGGAGAAATTGGGATTTTCAGGTATTTGTAACGCAACCCTTCAAACTGAAATGCGTCAGTCTGCGTCAAACTGAATTCTTGTTTTCATTGGTTAAGAAGTCACGTGACAGCTGCCATTTGACGGTATTGAGCCTGCGCAATACCATCATGGGGAGTTTACGTCAAGCGAGCTGATGTTAGCGTCAGTTTTGTTTTAAGTATTTAGTGAATTTCTGGTTTTCTATGTATCACATTAAGCCGCTGTAGAAGACTTTGACCTTGGAAGCTATGCGACGAAGTAAGGCTGAAGTGGACCGTTACGTTTCCACTGTACAGAGTTCCTCTCCCTCACTCAAAGAGGTAAGTTAAGCCCGCCGAGGCTAATGTTAGCATGCTGCTGCCATCATGTCAGATCAGCCGGTATGAAGTACGACCTGTACACATGTTCAATGAGCACTAGTTGCTTTTTTTTAATTAATATGACGTTATTTCAGTTGGGTCATATATTGTTCTCTGTATAACCTCCCTCACCGGCTAGTCGTAAAGACTGTAGCTTACCGGCTGGCGTGATGACGCCCCGTCGTGTCCTCCCCTTTATATTCGGGAAAATGCGCGGCATGGGATCCCTTGAGCAGCTCAAGCTAATCAGCTATGCTAGTTAGCCACGACAGCAAGACAAGGCTAGTTGAATAGGTTGTGTAAGTTTCATTTCTCTGGAAAAGCGAGGTTTAAGTTCAGACAATAATAAGAATGCTAGTTGGTTCGTTTTATCAGGAGCAGGAAGCACAACTCTGTTCAAAAACTGCTGGTTTTAGCTTAATTGCAATTAGGCTTGTCTGATTATCAGGCACAATTCCAAGGCTTCTTGTTTTGTTTTTGTCTTTATAATTATTATTTTTTGTTTATTTATTTGGATGGGATGTAACGGGGGAAACTCTTACACCCACAGAAAATCAGAATATTTGATGAGAAATAAATACAGAGTAAGAAAACACTGAATGCATCAGAATTCAGGCTTATCTGTACCAGAGGTATTATGTGAAAAGTAGCACTGCTCAAGAGTCTGAAAGATGCTTAACTAATAGTGATTAGCTCGAAAGTATACTGAAAGGACAAAGTAAAATGCAGAAATATATGTTAGTGTTATTATGAGATCGTGATAATTTGTTTTGTAGATATCATTTTAATGTTGCAGCTGAAAATATTGGTTTAACTGCGTATACACATCCACAACATGGCAGCATAATATGCTAGTCGATCAGTCAATTACTTGAGTAAATGTGGTTCCATGTGTTGTCAATGGTCCTAACCATGCTCTCATGTGGCTTTGCCTAGTCAGGGTTTTGTTTTTGCGTAATTTCGTCTTACATCAACGTAAAGTCACGAGGATTGTAGTTTTTCTTTGATATGTCCTGTAGTTTATTGTTCTCAAGCTTAGAATACACTTTGCGTTGCTAATGATCCAAA
>VUQR01001481.1:60790-85212 GCA_015108515.1 Hemichromis elongatus | reverse complement strand
AAAAATGAAAAAAATTTAAAAAAAAAAAAAAAAGGCACAGAACTCTAGAAAGTAAGACAACACAGACTCTGTCTTAATTATTTGGTGACCAGTTGTGCTTACATGCATAGTCAGTCACCCTCCCAGAGGCTTGATTTGAGCCAGAAGAAACCTTGGTATTGTAAGATTACCAGTCTAACCCAATGGTATTTGTGGGGTTGCACCAGTAGAGCCAAAAATGTAGATTTTTTTTGTTTTGACGAAAGACTACTATTTTACAGTACAACACACATGCCTGCGAAATGCCCCCTGTGCATGTTGTTGTGTACGGTAATGTGTGTAATCTGCAGGGTTTGGCTGATGAATTAAATCACAAGATTGGGTGTCAAGACCATTACCCAATTGCCTGTCTAAGTAGATGAGTTTTCAGCTGTTTTTTAAAAGAAGCCACAGAGTCAATAGTGCATAGAGGGGGAGGTAAACTGTTCCAGTTTTTTGTTTTCAAACAAGCTTGTGGAATAGCCAGAAGAGCACTATCTACAATCAACTTCTTCTACGTTGTTTACCTGACACTGAAAAAGTCAGTGATAATAGTACATAATAGTACAAGCTAGCAGTACATCTGACAATGGGTAATGCTGTAATCACAATGGCTAAGATGTTACTCACTTTAGCCTCTGGGAGAAATAATTACCCAAAACTACAGTTTAGTTAATACCTCAGGAAAAAGATGTTTTGGGGATAATGAACAAAAATCTTTCATTATTCTGATGTATTCCCAGTAAACAAACTACTTGAACCATCTATAAAAATTATGGACAGGCATGATTTAACTAGGCGTTGGTTACATTGACTGGATTAATTGGCTGGATAAAAGTGGGCCTTTGGGTTTGGGTACAGTTTACTAAGTGGGTACTAAGTACTGGTGAGTATTTAAATCCCAGTAAGCTAGATAACTCTTCAGGACATATCTAATTGCATCTTCTTACTATCATAACAAGATGAATCCGTTCCCTCATGCTGGTCCACATATTTTTCTCTCTCCACAGAAGCCAGTCAAAGGGTTTTTATTTGCTAAATTGTACTTTGAAGCAAAGGAATATGAACTTGCAAAAAGGTAAGCGGCTGAGCCTTTCCATTGGTTGACTCGGTGCTTGTGTGTCGTTATATTGTTTGTAATTCTTGTTTTTCATGCTTTTCCTAGGCATGTGTCAGACTATCTCAAGGTCCAGGAGAGAGATCCTAAAGCACACAAGTTCCTTGGACAGCTCTATGAGAGAGAGGGAGATGTCAACAAAGCAGTTGGATGTTACAAGGTGAAAACATCTCAGTAGAAGCGTTTTTCCCTTACGTGTGTCAGAATGCGGTTCAAGAATTCATAAATTCAGGTGTGATTTGAGGAAGCATTGTTTAAAGGACAAAATTATGAACATTTTCCACAAACCTTGTATTTGTTGTCAGTTGCAATTATCTGATTTTCAGATTCAGCTTCTTTTTGTTTGAGAAATCAGAAAGATGGTTGACCTGAAATTCCGCTAATTGTCTGTGTACATAAATGAATAAATGTACAGGTTTAAAAACTGCTGTAAGTGCTGTCTGTGCAACTGCTGATTTATGCTTACACCAACTTAAATGGACCAATTAAACTGGTATTTTGGGCTACCATTAATACCTGGACATGAAAGGGAAATTACCCACATGCACTTTAGATACATTTGGTTAGTTATGATGAATGAAAATAAAAAAATAATAGTTCAAAATAACTATCCTCTTTGTTACTATGCGTCATTTCCCACAGCAAACAACAAGGCTTTAGATGTGATTTCTGTCTGCCTTTTGGTGTGTGATTTGTTTTTTTTGTGTGTGCACACTCCATGGTCTATCAAACTGAATGCTAAATGCTCTTTGTTTGTTTTTTTAAACTTTTAAAAGATGAATCACCAAGCTTGCTCTGACATTCAGGAATCAATAATCAGCTTCCAAAAAGGAACAGCTAGGTTTTATTGCTACAGTATTAAATATAGAAGATGAATGATGACAGAAAGATTTAGAATAATAAATTGCGATTTATTTGGTCTCCCTTCTTGTGGCAGTAACTTTTAAGAACATTAAACTCACCTTGAGGGAGTTGTTTGGTTTTTTTACTGACTTATTTGCACCTGAACACTAAAACTGTACTTTAATGAAGCTGATTCTCAGTTAATGGGTTGAAACAAAGTGATTCTGAGTCAGTATTGAGACACTCCTAAACTCTTTTAAATGCACTCAAGCTGTGCTCTCTCCACCTGTGGGAGGTGAAACTGGCCCACTGGTCTCTGTTAAAACAGGTTTTTTATGCACAGTTGGCTGACTGTAGTGCAACCTGTTTCTTGGATGTAAACGGCTCCAGGTGCTGCTTTAATAAAGAAATTAATAATCATCACAGTGAGAAAGAAGAGGTGATGAGTTTTTAATTTCTTGGCATAAAGCAGGGAGAGAGGAAAAAACTGGCAGAGCTTTTGATGCATATGTTCAGCTAAGACTAAATGTTGTTCTGAGTTTTGTTTTTTTTTTCTTCTCTTTTATTGCAGCGATCGATAGATTTGAACCCAGCCCAGAAAGACCTCGTGCTGAAGGTGGCAGACTTGCTTGTCAGTAAGCAGGAGAGTGACAGCAGGGCAGAGTTTTGGGTGGAGAAAGCTGCAAAGCTGCTGCCAGGAAACCCGGCAATTTTCAACCTTAAGGTGAAGCTCCTCCTTTCTTCTTTAGCTCCAGTCATGTCCTTTAAACACTGCCTTTGTCAGCTGTGAAGTCATTTAATCCCACTGTTTTAGGTTGAGTTTAACAAACAATTGTCTAGTTCACAGCCTGCTTCGTCCATCACTTTGCTTAAATTCTTAAATTAAAATTTCCAGTTTTTATAAGTGGGAGTTTTAATGTCATTTCGGTTTACAAAAACAGTCCAAGAAGAAGGTGCAACTTAATTAAAAGTGGAAAGAATGCCTCACTAAATGTCCATGTTCTGTTCATTGGTGCCGCTGCTTTTAGGAGCGCCTGTTGAGTCGTCAGGGTCAGCATGGTTGGAACCGGTTGTTTGACCTCCTTCAGACCGAGCTGACAGCGCGACCGGCTGACGCCCACGTGAACGTGAAGTTGGTTCAGCTGTTCCGTCAGGATGGCCGGCTGGAAGAGGCTGTTAAGCACTGCCTGGCTGCTGAGAAAAGGTCCATACTGCGCAACAGTCTGGACTGGTACACTGAGGTGGTGCGCACACTGCAGGTCAGTATGGTCTTTAATATAGCAGTATCTGAACAGGCGATTCCAGCATGCTTTAAATACATCTATTTTGGTCTTTTATTATACTCATCTTCTCACATTTATAAGTCCATAAACTTTTCTAAAGAGTGGATGACCTGTTTTTTCAGGAATACCTGGCTCAGTCCAGCGTCTTGAGCAATGAGAAGATGAGTCGACGTCTTCATAGAGAGCTGCTGTTGGCCCACTGCAGCCTGCTGAGAATCACGCTATCTGAAAGCAGCGTGCAGCGAAGTCAAGATGCACTTAAAGAGTAAGTCAGGTCCTGGATTGTTAAACTTGTAGGCATGAAATCCAGAGAACTGGTCTAAAATCAAAGGCTTTTTTTTTCCAGTTGTTTTTTTTTAATTAAGGTGTAATTTACATCAAAACCTGATTTCTCGTGTGTATTCTGGTGACCATGTGTCATTGTATTAAAGTTTAAAAAACCCCCAAAAGGTTTTATGGCTAAAAGTTAACATTGAGTTTTTTCTCAAACATTGCTGATGTCAGGAAACCATGCTAACTCATAAAATATAATTGAGTCATATTTAGTTCTGGTTTTTAGTAAACGTCCGGTCTGTGTATGTGTAACAAGTTGTTCCTTTCTGGAATTTAGTAGCTGTGTGAGGCGTTGTTTGCACCTTGATCTATAGGAGAGGGAAGCAAATAAGTCTCATGCTTTTGATAATTTACAAGTCAAAAAGGCAAAGGCAAATTCTTGCAGCTGTTACAACAAAGGCTAACATTGTATAAAAGTTGTGTGTTGTTAGCATTTCAACTTTTTTGGTTCTGTTCATCTGCATTGTGCTTGTAGGTTTGACCAAGCTATGCAGGCACTGAGCAGCACTGCAGGCCGCCATGCGGACGAGCTCCTTGAGGTGTTTGTGGAGATGAGAGGGCACCTCTACCTGCATGCAGGCACACTGCTGCTGAAGGTGGCTCAGGACCGCCAACAAACCTGGAGGGCTGTTCGTGACTTAGCTGCACTGTGTTACCTACTGGCTTATCAGGTACTGACATGCCAAATGACCAGATTCACTGATTACTTTTTACTTTAATTTACTTTTAATGTATTCCAGTAGTTGTACCATCATGCAACTCTGCTGTCCCTATTTAACTAAATTAACTTTTTTGCCTGACTTGCAAAGGGTGAAGGACTTAGCATTGCTATGAACTTACTCAGGACCTAGTTGTGGTCTTTCAGTGAATGCAATGCAGTTTGTTTGTTGTTTTTTTTTGTTTTTTTTTTACTAAAGTTTGTTTTTCCTCCAGGTCCCCAGACCAAAGCCAAAAGTGACCAAAAGAGATCAGACAGCCCCACAGCTTCTGGAGCTGCTGGCGAATGACCGACAGAGCCAGGCTGGCCACATGTTGTTTAATCTAAGCACAGATTCATCTGCCTTGATCAGCGAGGTCTGGCCTTGGTTATATGTGATTTCACATGATTATCACTGAAGTGTTCTTATGTCAGCATTAACGTCAATCATTTGTGCATTAGTGTTTTATTTATTTTATTTTTTTCTTTCTGTAGGTGGTGGAGGCTTTTGGGAACCGGAGTGGTCAGGACTCTCTGTTTGATCTCCTGCGGGGTCCGCAGACCTCTGCTGGATTGTCTTTTATCGCCAATGATGACATTCATGCCCTTACTGCCATGGCCCCAGAGCTCTCTCAACTGGCCAAATGGGACACTGGTATGAACCATTTGGCTGCCTGAATACTGAAAATACTGAAAATCAATTGTTTGTTTGTTTTCACCTAAGTTAAAGAAGCATTTAGTAGTGAGCGGCACGGTGGTTAGCACTGTTGCTGCACAGCAAGAAGGTCCTGGGTTCAATTCCACCATCAGACTGGGATCTTTCTGTGTGGAGTTTGCATGTTCTCCTTGTGTTTGTGTGGGTTCTCTCCAGGTACTCCGGCTTCCTCCCACAGTCCAAAGACATGCAGTTTGTGGGGATAGGTTAATTGATCATTCCAAATTGCCCGTAGGTGTGAATGCGGGAGGGAATGTGAGTGAATGGTTGTCTCTGTCTCTATGTGTTAGCCCTGCGACAGACTGGCGACCTGTCCAGGGTGTACGCCACCTTTCGCCCTATGATAGCTGGGATAGGCTCCAGCGCCCCCCGCAACTCTGAAAAGGATGAGCAGAAGCGAATGGATGGATGGAGGGATGGACAGTATAACATCTTTGCTGCTTTCTCTTTAGGCTCCATCTTGCTCCACAGTGGCCAGTTGCAACATCTGAGCTGGTTGGGACTCCAGTGGAACCTGCTGGACCAACGACCACCACTGCGGGAATGGCTACAGCAGCTCTTTCCTCGGCTTACGCTGGAAACTTCTAAACTAGATACCAATGCGCCAGAGTCAATCTGCCTGCTGGACCTAGAGGTAAGGTGGTGGTGCTGCTGCTCCTGGTCATAACATAATCTGTAAACTTCCTCCTGGCTAAAGCACAGAAAAATGTGTGAGTAGATAAAAGGTTTTCCTTCACAGAAAATCGGGCGTCTTGGATTTCTGGAGTTATGAGAACAGTTTATATTTTTCTGTTACATTTTGGTTCATTTAATGAACTTATATTGGCACTTCACTTACAGCAAAAGTATTAGGAGACAGTGAAATGTAGTAAAATACAATTTTGATAGGCTAATAGCACTGATTTTCATTTATAAACACAGTTTTGTTCTTGTATTTCTTTCAATATTAACTTTTTTTTCTCTCTTTGCTACATCAAGGTGTTTCTATATGGTGTGGTGTTCTGCAGCCACTGTCAGCTTCAGGAGATGGCAAAAATCAGTGCTGGAGTCAGTCATTCACAACAACAGCAGCTCTTTGAACCTCGTTGCCTCCCTCTTCCTCTCCTCCGCCTCTTGACCACTGACAGACAGAGGGAGTGGTGGGATGCCATCTACAGCCTCATTCACAAACGAGCAGCGTGAGTACTCGTGCTGCCGAGAGCCAAATGTGGAAAAACATCCAGAACTGTGGCATAAGCAAAAGAGACATGATTGATTATCCTGTGTTTACTTAAACTGATTTAAACGCTGTTTTGAGGATCTCTCCCGATTTGAGTTTAGTTTGTTTAAAATTGATGTTTTCTTGTTCCTCTGTTTAGCTCTGTGATTCATATAATTGCATAACAACTCTGTATTTGGTTTTTAAATCGGTTTTTGATGGATTTAACCATCTTTTCTTCAGTATTTTCCCCAAATGGTTGAAGTCAGTGGTCATTATCTGTAGTCTGTTTAAAATCTTAGAAAACTGTACTTAACAGTGCTAAACTCACTTAAAAATAAATTTCTAAAACCTTATTTTGTTTTAATAAGTGAAATTAACCTATCAAAACCGAGCACATTAACATTTAACTGCAATTAATTTACAGTCCCATTATTGGCTATGTTCATATATTTAGTGTTTTTGATGTGCAGCCTTTTGCTTTACAGACCTGGTGTGTCAGGAAAGCTACGAATGATTGTGCAGCATGGGCTGAGCACATTGAGAGCTGGAGAAAAACATGGACTTCAACCAGCGCTGCTCATCCACTGGGCTCAGTGTCTTAGCCAGACGGTACAGAAACACACACAGATGCATACACTGTTTGCTTAAACTCAGTGAGTTGCCAGATGGTAAAGTGATTTAAGACTCTAATGTAACTCTGTTGGAAATCAGAAATCTTCATCTTAATCCCTTGTACCATTGTACCCCCTTGTTGGAAAACCAGCGTATTCTGACTGTGCTGCATGAATGTCATTAACTTCCTTTATATATTACTTTATTCGTAAGTAACTCCATATGCTTTAAAATGACAGCAGTCATCTACAGTCACAAGTTGCACTAACAGTTAAAAGCATGTAGGTAACTCTGAGCTGTCTCAGCTTTCACACCTGCTCCTTTCTGTCACTCAGCCTGCAGCTGCTAAACAGAATTAAGTGCAAGATGTCCAAACAGCCACATGTGCCACTTCTTTGGCTGCATGTCTGCTGGATTTAAAACCACTAAGAAATGAGTTGTGACGAAAGGCTACTGTGTATCATCCTGCTTATATGCCACACTTAATTTCTGTGTGTGGGTTTTTTTGTTTTTTTTTTAATAACCAGGGGGATGGAGTGAACTCCTACTATGACCAAAAGGAGTACATTGGCCGCAGTGTCCACTACTGGAAAGTTGCCCTTCCACTGCTGGAGAAGATCAAAAACAGACGCAGTATACCAGAACCTCTTGACCCTCTCTTTATACACTTTCCTTCCAAAGATATTCAGGTTAATCATATTCTCATTTCTTTTTACTTTTGCGCCCAAGCAAAGAAGAGTTGTCATGTTTATCCTCAGGTTTAGTCCTTAAAGACATTGACACTTTCAGCCATACCTGAAAATCAGTTTGAACTTACCTCTTTGTTTAATGATCTTGCTGTGGTGACAGATTTAATTCATTAGTGTGTTTCATTTTAAGACCTAAGAAATTTTTAAGTTAGGTCAGAAAGGTTTGTGTGATTTTCAGTAAACTATTTTGGGTCAGCACTTCACCTCACTGGGTCTGTATAAATCACATAAAACCTAGCCATAGCAAATTTTATCTCCTCACATTAAAATAAGTCATTTTTAGATTGAAGGATTTGCATTATGAGAGAACCGAGATGTACCATGTTGGTTCATAACTTTGTCTGTTTTGCGTTTCTTTCAGGTTTCTTCTGTGAAAGGTTATGAAGAGGAAGCAAGGATAGCATATGCAGTTCTCTTTGACATTGAAGGCAAAACAGAGGAGGCAATTTCTACCTTGGAAACCATCAATAACATGTCGTCCATCTGGCATTTAGCTCAGGTTAGCATAAAAAAAACCCCAAATACCTGGATAAAAACTGTATTTGATTCAGAATGGATATTTATTGTTCAAAATACAAGAAGCACTTGGGTACTATTTTATTTTTAGATATCTTTTATGTCCCTGTCTAACCCTTAAAAACAAATTAAAAAAATCAGATTTTCAAAGAATATTAACACATACAGTCCACTGTTGTGGTTTTAGATCTTTCAAGTTAGTGCTTCTAACACTTGTAGAGATATTATATTTTATTATTCTAGAAGGTATAGTGATTTTTTTTTTCTTTTTGGCAGATCTATCAGCGGCTGTCAGAAGAGGCCAGCAATGGTGTTGAGGAGACTCAAGACAGGTGCATTATGTTCTTGAGAAAGTTCAGGACATACCTGTCAAAGATCTACAGTGCCAATGCAGATGACATTGAAAAGGTAAGTCCCAATTTTGAACAATCAAAAACTATAAATTTGTGCAACTAATGTTTAACTTGTGGCACTTTAATTCTTGTTTGTTTTCTGTTTGCTAAAGTAGAAGCACTGTGAAATTAAACTTTTTGTTTCCCAGCTCCCTGTGTCTATGGAGGAAGTTGTGGATCTCCTAAACGATGTGAACCAGCAGCTGGGGGAGAATGGGGAGGTCATGGATGAAGAGGATGAGAAAGATGAGGGCAGTCTAAGAGGACCAGCCCACTCCAGCCCTGCTCATCGCGCAGAAACCAGTGCAACCATATCTCACATTAAGTTCTCCACTCCCTCTCCAAACAAAAGCATTGTTTCTCCTTCAAAAAGACTGGTAGGTCTAGATGGTTATTTATTTATACTGACTCAGTTTTTGTTTTTAATCAAGCACAAAAATCAATTACCCTTTATGATTCATTCACATCCTTTGTTTAGATTTCTCCCAAAACACCACCTCATTGGGTGGAGGACCAGAAGAGTCTCCTTCAGATGTTGTGTCAGCAAGTAGAAGCCCTTAAGGTCAGAATTCATTTTTTAAGATAATATTTTGTAACCTCAAACAGTGATCACTGTTACTTGTTGTGTTACTCCCAGTTTGGATTAAGTGAATACATTTCAGATTGGGTCAGTTCATATGATACTCCTGTTTTACAGAATGAGGTTCATGATCTGAGACACAACTCATCAGGGACTGCAGTTTCTCCTCACCATAAGATGTATGGTGAGACTTATGGGGCGGAGGGCCTGCAGGAACCATTTACCCCGGTTCAGTCCTATCATGGAGCCCCCCTAACAGGTCAGTATGATACACGGATCTGAAACATGTTTTTTTTTTTTTTTATATTTAAACACAAGATTTAATTTACTGTCAGGTTTACCAAAGCAGTTTAGTGATGTAAAACATCTTTGCATGTCTTTTTTTCCTTTCTTTCTTTTCTTTTCTTTTTTAAGTTGCCACCACAGGCCCCTCTGTGTACTACAATCAGTCACAAGCTTACAACTCTCAGTATCTCTTGCGCACAGCAGCAAATGTAACCCCCACTAAGGTAATCATCATTTTAATGTTGAACAAGCTTTAATGCTGAAAAAAAATCCCCCCCAAAAAACAGTTTGTTTATTTTTATTCTCCTCACACAGACCCCAATGTATGGCGTAAACCGCATGCCACCTCAGCAGCATATGTATGCCTACCAGCAGCCCACGCATACACCTCCACTGCAGACAGCCCCAGCCTGCATCTACCCTCCTCAAGAACAAGTCTTTGGTGCACCTCTGCGGTTTGAATCACCAGCCACAAGTCTTCTTTCACCCTATGGTGATGAGTATTATGGCCAGAGTGTTACCCAACAAACCAGTAACCCTACCTTACCTGAACCTGGCTATTTCACCAAGCCGCCTGTAGTCCCGGTTCAACAACCAAAGAGCATTGAGGGAAAGCCCATGGACTTTGGAAAGCTCTCCTTCAGCCAGCAGGCACCTGCTGAAGGCCCCAGAGTACCTAGTTTTGGTGCAGGTGTAGCTGCCCAGTCAACACCCTCACCTGCATTTAAATTCAACTCCAATTTTAAATCCAATGATGGTGATTTTACATTCTCAGCTTCTCAAAATAAGCACAGTGAAAGTTTGCTTGGTCTTCTCACATCAGACATTCCCAGTAAAACAGACAACGTTCCAGAGAAACCACAAACTCAGGAGCAGCCCTCCACCCAAACGGGCATCTTCACCTTTGGAAACAAAAATGTTACCAGCTTCTCATTTGTTGATTCTGCACAGAACACAGCCACTGGAGGTATGTTTGGGAAGGTGGATCAGCCATTTCAATTTGGTGACATGTCCAAGCCAGTGTTTGGAATGTCAAACCCTACAGCAGAGCAGGAACGGGCAGTGGAGAGTGACAATGACAGCACCCATGCTGAGGAGGATGAAGATGGGCCTCACTTTGAACCTATTGTCCCTCTTCCTGATAAGGTAGATGTGAAAACGGGTGAGGAAGAAGAGGAAGAGATTTTCTGCACCAGGGCAAAGTTGTATCGATTTGACACGGAGACAAAAGAGTGGAAGGAACGGGGCATTGGCAATGTTAAAATCTTAAAGCACAGCACTAAAGGGAAGGTCCGCCTCTTAATGAGAAGGGAACAGGTCCTTAAAATCTGTGCAAATCACTACATAACACCTGATATGTTGCTCAAACCAAATGCTGGCTCTGATAAATCTTGGGTATGGAATGCTATTGATTATGCAGATGAGGAGCCTAAACCTGAACAGTTGGCCATCCGTTTCAAAACTGTAGACGAGGCAGCACTTTTCAAAGCCAGGTTTGAAGAAGCCCAGAAAACTGTACTCAAATCGCCCGAAAAGACAAATCAACAGGAGAGAAAAGAAAAAAACTTGAAAGATTCTGAATCAATTGCAGCCCAGTTCGCACTGAAAGAAGGCGAATGGGAATGCTCTGTGTGCTGTGTAAGAAATAAACCCACAGATGTACGGTGTGTATCCTGTCAAAGCCCTAGTCCGAACTCCTCTTCAAAGTCGGACATTCAGGCTGCTGGGGAAGTTAAACCTAGTTCCTTTACATTCAAATTTGGCACTGATTCATCAAAACCAAGTAGTTCTGGCTCCACATTCACTGGATTTGGGGGTTTTGGATCTTCTGTAGCCTCTTCATTTACATTTGGTCTCAGCTCCTCAAAACCTACAGACACTGGTTCCAGTACATTTGGTGGCTTTGGAGCCCTACTTAGCAGCAAACCAGGGCAGTGGGACTGTGAATCATGTTCTACAAAAAACGAGGCCAATGTAGACAGTTGTGTTTCTTGCAAATCTCTTAAACCATTGGCTAAAACAGCTGCCACTGCACCAACTGCACCAGCTGCTATTGCACCTGCAGCACAACCCACTGTGTCTAGTGTTGACTCTGCTGGGGTTGCTGCCAAGTTTAGTAAGAAGCCTGGACAGTGGGATTGTGATGTGTGTGAAGTAAGAAATGAAGCCTCTGCTGGTAAATGTGTATCCTGTGGAAGTCCAAACCCTGCTGCCAAGCCAACAGAGGGAGCTCCTTTAGGGTCAAATCTTCCAGCACTGTCGGGACCACAAGCTGATTTTGGAAAGAAAGATGGGCAGTGGGACTGTAATGCCTGTCTGGTCAGAAATGATGCATCGGCTGCTGAATGTGTTTCTTGCAAAGCTCCAAATGAGAATGCATCTTTAGCAGCTAAGTTTGGTAAGAAGGATGGAGAATGGGACTGTGACACTTGTCTGGTGAGAAATGAAGCCTCTGCTGATAAATGTGTGTCCTGTCAGACCCCAAATCCGAATGCTAAAAGCACAAGCAGCACCAGTTCCTCATCGTCCTCCTCAAAATTTACCTTTGGAACAAAGAGTTCATCAAGTCAGCCTGCTGGAACTGGATTTACAATACCTTTTGTAAGTGGTGGCACCTTTCAGTTTGGTCAGAGCAAAGAGAAAAGCTCACCTGCTTCTTTCAAATTTGAAGCTCCTCAGACTGGATCTAGTACAAGCAGTTCGTCAAGCTTCTCTTTTTCAATGCCCATTGGACCTGGTGGCTTCAAGTTTGGTGTTCAAGACCCTGCAAAAGAATCTCCTTCAAATGATGATCAGACTCAATCTGGGTCAGCCTCCAGTATGCTCAAAAGTATAGCTGACAAGCACAAGGAGAAAGAAACCGTTTCTACACCCTCAGGAGAGCAAACAGAAGAAGAACAAAATCCATTAATATCTGGAAAAGCAAATACATTCAGTTTTGCAGACTTGGCTAAATCTACTGGAGGAAACTTTCAGTTTGGCACAAAAGATCCAGAATTCAAAGGTTTCTCTGGAGCAGGTGAGCAGTTGTTCACATCATTCCAAGCAACCGCCACTAAGACAGAAGCCTCAAATGAACTGGAGGATGATGATATGTATAAAACTGAGGAAAATGATGACATCCAGTTTGAACCAGTGATCCAGATGCCTGAGAAGGTGGACCTGGTAACTGGGGAGGAGGATGAACAGGTTCTTTACTCTCAGCGTGTCAAACTGTTTAGATTTGACTTGGGTACCAGTCAATGGAAAGAGCGTGGTGTGGGAGTTCTCAAATTCCTGAAAAACACGACAAATGGTCGGCTAAGGGTGCTGATGAGAAGGGAACAAGTTCTGAAGGTTTGTGCCAACCACTGGATAACCACCACCATGAACCTTAAACCCCTGGCAGGCTCAGACAAAGCCTGGATGTGGATGGCGAATGACTTCTCTGATGGAGATGCTAAACTTGAACAGTTGGCTGCCAAGTTTAAAAGCCCTGAGCTTGCTCAGGAGTTTAAGGAGAAGTTTGAAGAGTGTCAGAGACTTCTCTTGGACATCCCTCTACAAACCCCCCACAAGCTGGTTGACACAGGCAGAACAGCACACCTCATTCAGAAGGCAGAGGAAATGAAGTCTGGCTTGAAAGACCTGAAATCATTTTTGACTGACGAGAAAACAAAGATTAAAGACAATGATACACAGGGAGACATTACAACACCCGGTGACATTTCAAGCCTTGTAATCAAGCCCCAAGGTGACACCACTGGCCCTACCTTGGAGTGGGACAACTACGACCTCAGGGAAGATGCTTTAGATGACACAGCTGACTCATCGGTATATGCCTCCCCCCTTGCTAGCAGCCCCCTGAGAAAGAACCTATTCCGCTTTGGAGAATCCACTGGTGGGTTCAGCTTTAGCTTCCAACCTGGCATCAGCCCCTCAAAGTCCCCTGCTAAGCTCAACCAGAGCAGAGCTTCAGTGGGTACTGATGACGAGCAGGATGTCACCCAGGAAGAAGAGCGTGACGGCCAGTACTTTGAACCTGTGGTCCCCTTGCCAGATTTGGTGGAGACTTCTACAGGAGAGGAAAATGAGCAGGTGGTCTTCAGTCACAGAGCCAAACTATATCGCTATGATAAAGAGTCAAAACAGTGGAAGGAGAGAGGAATTGGAGACCTCAAGATCTTGCAGAATTATGACAACAAACGAGCAAGGTTGGTAATGAGAAGGGATCAGGTACTGAAGATATGTGCCAACCACTGGATTAGTCCAATCATAAAGCTGGAACCTATGAAGGGTGCAGAGAAGGCCTGGGTCTGGAGTGCTTTGGACTTTGCTGAGGAAGGAGAGGGCAAGCTTGAGCAGCTGGCTGTGAGATTCAAGCTTCAGGAGACCGCAAATTCATTCAAACAAGTCTTCGAGGAGGCCAAGGTTGCTCAGGGGAAAAAAGAACTCATGACTCCAGTGACATCTAGAGTGGTTGCACCACAAGACAGTGGAACACCAGGATCTGCAAAGACCACTCCAGCTGTATGTGGCAAAGCAGCCATTGCCGTTCTTGAAGAGATGACTAAGGAACGTAGTGAGCTTCCTACAGACACTGGACCAAGTGCATCTGCATCACAGAGTCCTGTCAATCCTGCAAAGAATGTGGTATCTCCTCCAAAGTTTGTTTTTGGCACTGATACCCTTCAGAAGATTTTTGGAACTCCTAAATCTCATTCTGAACCTGAGCAGTCTACAGCATCCGGTGTGAAAGCCAGCGACTCCGGTTATACTGCCAAAACTTCACTTCAAGTTCCTGCATTCAAAATCCCAGAGAAAGGTAAGGAGTAAAAAGTGGTGGTCTGTATTCTATTTGCATTACTTATCTCAATAGTATCAGTTCATTTCATTTTTACCCGAACGTCCTATTTCATCTGCATCTCATTGCTTCATCTTTGCCACAACTTTTATTTTTAACTGGAACACAAAGATTATTTCCTCCTTCGTCATGCTGCCCATTATATTTGTTTTATCTTAATTTATTCATACATAAGATAAACATACACATTTAGTAGAAATTTTATAGAGACAAAAATTTCTGAGTACTCAGAGCATATGTTACCTATCTATAGGGTTAATAACATTTTTATCAAATTCAGTCATTGCACAGCTACAGTATTTCACATTTTTCAGTCAATTTTGGCATTTTCTGATTATGACACCAGCCTCACAATTAGTCTCTCTTCACTCAACAACCCACCATCCTTTAGGGCTGGATTTTAGGCTTTTCAAAGATAACCCAATGGCTTTTTGGACCAGCTCATCAACCACCCAATTTGAGCCCCCAGGTACTCTAATCACTGCAGTGTGTGTTAACACTTCTCAGCTGTCACGTGGCTGGCCCTTACTACTACAAAGAAATAACCTGGATGCACGGAGTGGAGAAAAACAAAAAACAGTCAAGCTAACGTGTTGCATGCCAAGTGTGTGAAGGTGCAGTTGTTATTGTTCAGTTATTTTAATTATAGTTCTTTAAGTACCACCAAGATTAAACCGTTTTGTGCGCAAGTAAAGCAAAAAAGCAGGAAATATTTAATAATAAATATTTAAAAATTGAATTTTATATAAAATTTCACTTATTAGAAATGGTATTAAATGTAAGACTCTTTTCATATGAGTTTCATTTTCATAGTGTGGCTCACAGTTTTGTTTATATTAGCTGAAAGTAGATGAAAGATAGAGGTAGCCACTATGTCTGAAGGGTGAAGCTGAAACATAACTGATTGCTTGTTTGACCAGCAGGGGGCAACTATTCTTGTTGCAGAAAGAATTTAGATTGTGTTGATGTCAGTGGAAAAACTACTTCCTTACTCTATGACACCAGTATGTGCTTTCTTAAAGATCTCAGTTGCTAGTTTTTAGCCTCATTGAACATCATGTTTCACATATTCAATCTGGAAATTAGTCTACAGTAAGGGGTGTCAAAACGGGAACAGATCAGCAGTGTTTTGGTGACCAAATGTCAGTGAAATATAGCCACTTGTACTGAAGAAAGGCAAAAATCGAGTGCAATAGTGCAACTTTTGTACAAACTGTTTGGGTCGGTATAAAAGAAAGGCATTTCTTAAAAGGAACTTCAACTCAGAACATTACAGCTTTCTATTTATTGGCCACCAGGGGGCGCCCAGGGGTTTAAAAAGGATTTGGGGTTGAATAAAGAATCACTTAAACATTAAGTCCATTCTGGAGCAGGGTTAACCATGATTAAAAAGGTGTCGGCAACAAAATGTTGACCAGTGAGCATTCAGGTTTGCAGCCAGATCCAATCCTTGTTTTGTCACATTCAGCTTTAAAACACCTCGGTGGGGAAAGTCCTCAGCTTGAGGCTTTATAATGGGACTTCACTAACAAGTGGGTGGCATCCTGGCTAGATCCACACTTCTCAACTTTGGAGAGAGGTGTGGACCTCAACTCAAAGCTTCACAAACTGGTCAGTGACTTCATGGTCGCTACATACATCTTTTATACACGATCTGTACAAAAGTGAAACACGTAGGTTCTTTGATTTGACTTGGCAAAAAGACAAATGTTCACCTATATTTATGTTATTGTTTCACATGAGTCTGGATTGATAAAGATAAAGATGACCTTTATTAGTCCCACAGGTGGGAAATTTGCATTGTTACAGCAGTAGGAAGAATAAGATATTGCACAGATGGAATAAAATAAAATACTATATACAAGTGTATATATCATAGAGGCCAAACTAAAGAGTACACTGACACTACAATTGTAGTGTGGGGCAGTTAGACTAGCAGCAGAAAGATGAGCTAAGAGCAAAGGGTGTTGCTTTAGGGAGGAATGCACTGTGCAAACGTCACATGTGCCACTTTTAGTGCTGGGTTTGTAGCAACAGCATGAAATGTAATTCCTCATCTGGTTTGATTTCTAGCAGTGATGTTTACCTCAGCAAAGGCTAATTAGAGTTAAAGCTCGGGTATTTATGCAGTTTAATGTTACGATGCCATGCGTCCAAGAGTAAGTGGTCTAACAAGGCCATGCAGAAATCTTCTGTTAATAAAACCTTTCTCTCACTGTTGCAAATCAAATGCATGATGTTCTGTTTTGCTGTGCATGATTTTGTGTGGGTGTGTGTGTGTGTGTGAGTAATTAACACCTGTGGTTGTAAGGGCTTTTAATTTTTACATTTTGGCCTTTCTTCTAACATTTCTTTCCCAGCCTGACTTATTTACTCCTATCATATCCACCTATCATAGGATCCCCTCAGGCAGAGGGAAGCAGTACTAGGTCAGATGAGGACTCGGAGGTGGAGATTGTGTACGTCAGGGAACCCACAGCTGAGCAGGCGGCTTTAGCCAGGAAGCTCAAGCTGCCCATCACCTTTTTCTGCTACAAAAATGAACCAGGCTACCTCAGCGACGACGAAACTGACGGTGAGACACGATATATGGAACCAGGATTTGTTAAAGTGAACATCATTGGTTTTACATACGACTCACTGAAATAAATCTGCTTATTTGTGGATCGTTAACATTCCCAGGAGACAATGTAGGAAAGTGGGGATGGCAGAATTCTGAACAGAAACGGATACCAGTGTTTAAAAAAAAAAAAAAAAAAAAAAAAAAAAAAAACACATAAAAAAAAAAAAAAAAAAAAAAAAAAAAAAAAAAGAGACAATAGACACGTTTGCATCAATAGTAAAAAAAAATTATTTAAGAAGAAGAAGCTTCTCACATGAGAGGTGAAACAATTTTAAGTAACTTAAAGAAGTCCAGTCGCTTTTCCTCTCCAAGCTCCTCAGGTTACTGTGTCCTACACAGACATAGGCCCTGGTAAGAAATGCCGTGAAATAGCTGCACGTGGGGTACGATGAACCTAATCTGTGTCATATTTCACAGATTTAGACAATGTTTGTGCTACCTAACCCTGAAAACTGTAACCTCAGTGTTCTGCCCAGTTGCACAATAATAATTGCAGGCCTGCCCCATTTGCCCTTAAAGGAGATGATTGCATTCCTTTCATACCATTGTGCCCCACAAATGCCAACTTTCTAACCGTGTCCTATAAAGAGGAGTGAGGGGAGAAGAAGATAACTTTAAATAAAAGCTTAACTGAGGGGAAACCTTTGCACTACATAAATTACAGATTTCTGCATTGCACTGTCTGAGACCTTCCATCGTGTTTTCCTGAGATCATGTGATAAGTAGGGGAGGACAAGGTTCGGAGGGGCTGGGGAGGGCGGGTTAAGCACTGAGAAAAGCTTTTGGAGCACACAAGGCTTGCTGGACACAAGTGTGTGAGTGAGTAAAAGCAGCTGCCAGTGCCCCGAAATGAAGGTAAGAAAGTGTTGTTATCCGTCACCTGTCATTTGTTTGAAAAGGGAAAGACCGGCACCGATTCCAGTGTTTCAGTGTTGGACTATTTTGTGGAGCTGTGTTCTACAGCTCAAATAAAACTGCATCAAATGGTAGAATTAAACTTTTAACCGTTGACAGAAACTATGAATCAAAATTTCTCTGTGTTGCAAAAAGTTAATTTCAGATACATATAAGACCTGTAAAAGTTTACTCTGTCCCGAACTGGAGTTTGTCGTGGTCCCGAGTCTGATGACTCGGTGCTTTGTGTTTCTTTATAATATTCTGTGTTCTTGTTTATTCCATTATGTCTTTTAGTTTAGGTTTGCCATTTATTAGTTTTTTCTGTGCCTGCTTGCTCCCACTTCTCTCTGTTCCCTCTGTGTGTGTATAAGCCCTGTGTGTTTTCCTGCCTGTTGCTGGTTCGTCTGCGTTATCTCCCTCCGTCACCCTGTGTGGTTTCCCTGCATCCTGCATCTCCGTTTGTGTCTCTAGGTTTCAGGTTTGCTTTATGCTTAGCTTCTCCCACTTTAGGTTTTCTCATTTCTGTTTTTTGCCACCTTCTCCTTTTTGTATTTTTTTCACCTCCATAAATAAAGCTTCAGTAGTGCCTGCATCTTGGGTCCTTTAATTATTCCACATGACTCATCCCTCGAGCAAAATGAGAGCAACTCAAAAAATGTTACAGCACCTTTAATAAATAAAGAGGGATAAAGAGGCTTTCTTATTGTATATTATGCACATCCTGACCACTCCAGTTAAAAATTTAAAGAGTGCACCGAGAGCACAATGCAAACAAATATAAACAGGATCTAGCGTAAAACTAACACCGTGCTTTCTTTTTTCACAGAATTGAAAATTTCCTGTTTAACACTACACACTGTCCCGATTGTCCCGAGGGCTTGTTTTCCTCCCTGCAAGGCATGTCATGAATACTAAGTATCAGTTACTACTAGATACTAGACAATATAAGTCACTGCATGGATGGTGTTAGAAAGTAGTTATCTGTGGTGTCTTAATGCCGTTCTTTATATTAATTACATTGTCATATAAACTGTAAAATGCAGAATACTATAGAGGACAGGGTCCTGATATTAAAAGCCTTAGGCTACTTGTCCTTCAGTGGTGGAAATGTTGGAGATTCTTGCGCAAGAATTGAGGTCCGCAGTGCCAAAAAGGTTGGGGACCGCTGCCGTACAGGACGTATCTCCCTTCTAGAAGTGATTTTGTGAGAGAATAAAAGTGTAAAATTGTCTACTGAGCAGTGTGTTGTCTTCCATCAGATGCTTATGAGGAATCAAAAGAACTCGGTGAAGTGTTGATATTGAATATCAGATGACAACAAAGAGGTCTAATTTCCCCATAAATAATGAGACTTTGGGTACTTTGGATCCTCTTTGTGCGTGCCAAGCAAAGCTTTGAAGAGAACCTCTAGCCTCAAGGATTTATCTTTGACAGTGCTTCAACTGCTCTAAGTTGTTTGTGTTCATAACCTTGCTGTTATAGGTCACAGACATCAGCAAGGATCAATATAATATTCAATAGTTCCTCCTGGTTGCTCCCTTATTTGCAAGGTGTCACCACAGTTGGTAGCTATTCACTTGAAGAAAAAAAAAGGAGAAACAGCTGCTCCTTTCTTTTCCTGCAGGACGTGATTACTTTGAGTTGCACAGACAAAAGGTTTGGAACTTGAACCATGTACTTCAAATGCATTAACACATTTTGATATATCGGTCGGGTCAGTGGCAGGCGGCTCCCTCTCTGAGCAGTATTTACTTTTAAGGGAACAGTATTGGGTTTTGTATATATTTGTTTTTGGGGTTTTTTTTGTCTTTCTTTTTAAATTAGAAAATTAAAAAGAAGAAGAAGAAACAACGTTTCAGTTTTATGTATCACTCAGACGTTCAGATCAATCTATTGAACTTGAACGGGAGGTCAGAGGTCAGATGTGACATGATACTTTAAATCTTTACATTTTACATTCTAAATGCTGACAATGCACATACATGATTTTTAAGTTATAAAACCTGCTGTCAATTTAACGACTAAATCACCTCGAAGACCCTGGTGGATGTCAGCCAATCGCTAACATGACCCCCACTCTGCACCCCTACACAGTTTTAATAGAACTATTTTCCAAACTTTTCGAGCTATGGTGCTTACAGACATAATGATGACATAAGCACCCTTCTTGGAGGAGGTAATAATTTAGAAAAAATACAGAAATCTGTACCATTAATTCTTCAATAGTAATGGCTGGTTTATGGCACCCCCACCCCCTTACTTTAGTGTTCCCAGTCAAAAGTGAAGTCCTGTTTTAACAACTTTTTTATTAACATAAGAAACATATTTCACTACCAAATTCAGTTCAGTGGTCATTCAGTGATCATTCATTTGGTCATTAAGTGGGCCAGAGGGGTGGATTCCCATTCATTTCCTACCACCACGGATGTAAAAAGGTTGACTAACACTCAAAATCCAACGAAAGAGGTGCTTATCACTTTTATATGTTTAAGTGCATACTGTGGAGGATGACATAAGGCCTTGAGGCAATCGGATGTAAAACACAAAATTTATGAGTTTTTAAATTTGGAAATCGGTCTGATTTGACCTGAACACGACAGGAAGGTTGACGTGTTTGCATTTTCTGCTCTTTCGTGTCACAGGTGAGAGCCAAATCTCTGTAAAATCGCAGCGCTGGTGCAAGTTCTGCAATGAACCTGACAGGAGTCCACGAGGGGAGACTCTTTAATGAAGCGAACGCATCTGACAATGTTACCCTGGCCATCCTGAACATGCAGGGTCCAATAAACAAGACAGTCAATATACTGACTGTCCTCAACCTTTTTATCACCATGATATCCCTGGGTTGCACAATGGAGATTTTCAAAATTAAGGCATATTTCTTCAAGCCAAAAGGAGTAGCTATTGCCCTGCTATCCCAGTTCTGTGTCATGCCCATCACTGCTTTCAGTCTTGCCAAAATCCTGCAGATGGACCCTATAAAGGCGGTGACGGTGCTCATCTGTGGGTGCTGTCCCGGAGGAACCTTATCAAATATTTTCTCTCTTGTTGTGAAAGGCGACATGAACCTCAGGTAAGCTGACCCTCCTGTTTGCAGCTTTTAAGGTAAATCATACAGTAAGATACTGGCAAATCAGTGCAATGATTTTCCTTCTTCACTTTATTGCCTTCTCAGCATTGTGATGACCACTTGCTCCAACATTGCGGCCCTGGGGCTGATGCCTTTGCTGCTGTATGTCTTCTCTCAAGGATTCACTGGACTGGAAAATGCTGTGCCGTATGCCGGCATCATCACCGCTCTCGCTTTCACCCTGGTGCCTTGTGCTTTTGGCATTGCCATTAATCACTTCAAACCGAACGCCGCAGTGATCGTCAAAAAAGTGAGACTCCCACACTCAGACACGTGGCATCGCGTGACTGGATTTAAGCAGGTTTCACAGCAGCTGCTCATATTTATAAGAGCAGTTTTCTTATAAATTGCTAAAAAATAGTTTCCAGTTTTCATGACTTTGAAAAGGTTTATTATTTTCACCTGTGGTTTTACACTGTGACATGAAATATCTTCCTTGGAAAAGGCCTGTTTGGAATAAAAGTTGTGTTTACCAGAACTGATATGTTGCACAGAGTTTGGGTAATTTGTGGTTTAAGTTACCAGCAGAGTTTGTAAAACAAGAAGACATTTCTTTTTCACTCCTAATTAAGACCAGTTCTTGACTATTGTAATCTGTTTTCTCTTTTTCAATAGATTGGTCTCAGTATTTTGATCATCTCCAGCGTCATTATTTGCATCCTGTCCTTCTATATTGTCAAAAATGTAATATGGATGATCCTCATGCCCGATGCTCTTATTGCGGCTTCGCTGATGCCCCTGATTGGCTTTACGCTGGGATATGTCATGTCTATCTTATGCAGACTCAGTCCTCAGTAAGTGAATGCACACTAAGTGTTCTCCTTGACCCTAAAACAAGCAGGTCGAAGGTTGTGCTTAAATGTTATATTTCCTGCTAAATCTAAACAGAGGCTCGCTGCATTATATTCTATTTCTCATACTGTGCTGCTCTTGAACAACAGTCAGTGTTCTTTCAGTGTTTATGCAAAAGGAAAAAAGGCAGTTTATGCTTAAACCCATAAAAGTCTTACTGAATCTACTGCTGCGGTGCAGTTTCAAAGAGTAAGCTCAACTTTTTAGATATTTTCTTTTATGAATTGCTATTGTAAGTAGGTTTTATTTTTGCAATTTAAAAAAAAAAATGACATTGAGAGTTGAAATGGCACCACAAGCATAAGCCTGCTACTAAATTAAAAGTGTCTGTGGTGCGTTGTTCTGCTGAAAGCAGCCAGCAAAAGATGGATACACAGTGGTCATAAATGGATGGGCATGGCCAGCACCAATGCTCAGGAAGGCTGTGGCATTTAAATGATGCTCAGTTGATACCACGAGGCCCAAATAGTGCCAAGAAAATATCCTCCACACCATTACACCATCACATAGCAGCCTGAAACATTGATACAAGGCAGGATGGATCTGTGCTTTCATGTTGTTTACATCAGTTGTGATACTGACATTTAAATACCACAGCAGAAGTCAAGACTTATCAGACCAGGCGTCACTTTATCTAATATTGTTCAATTCATGCGCCTGTGCAAAATGGTCTCAGTGTCCGGTTCTCAGCTGACAGGAGAGGCACCCGCTGTAGTTTTTTGTTGTTGTAGCCCATCTGCTTCAAGGTTCAATGGGTCGTGGGGCCGTGTTGTCTTCCTATCAGCTTGGAGCCTCAGCTCTCTTGACCATGTCTAAATTTAATGTTATTTGTATTGAACATGTGTACCTAATAATATGGCCTCCACGTCCCAAAGCACTGGTGGACTGTAAAGTATATTAATGCAAGTATGTTATGTTTCTATTCAAAAGAAAAACGTGCATAGATGCAAAAAATATTACTCTCTTAGGAAATATTTAATGATTATATTTTTAAAATCTTTAACTGGCTAACAGTACATAGGTAAATAATATTAGCTTCACCTCATCTGAACATATCAATAAAAAACTACTTCACACATGGATGCAACTGCAAAAATCAATCATAGCCACATTTTTTACACTTTGCCAAAACTACTCGTGTGTCTAATTACTAACCAATGTCTGCTCGGATTTGTGTTCACTCGTATAAATAATAAACATATAAACACTTTGCATATGAATGAGATGTTTAATAGAATATGTATTTTACAGCAGAGGAGGGCTCAACTCTCAAATTTAAAATATGTAGTCTCGAAACCTAACAAAGAAAACTGCGTCACCTATTTTTAGATGCAGCAGGACCGTCTCCGTGGAGACTGGATGTCAAAACATCCAGCTGTGCGTTGCCATCCTAAAGGTGGCCTTTCCTCTTGAAGATATTGGACCCATGTTTCTCTTCCCTCTGTTATACATCACATTTCAGTGTGCTGAGGCCTTTCTCTTCGCTCTGGGCTTCAGATGTTATCAAAGATTCAAGCCACCAGCTGAGGGTAAGTGTTACAGCTGCCGGGGTCAGAGCATATGCGCTCACTCCACACACTGTGATGTTGGAAAGGAGGTCAAACTAAATATTGTGTTACCCCTTTATTACACAGATACAGAAAAAGAGGAAGACCAGATTGTTGATCCTGAAGACAAAGAGGCGAAACAACCATGAGAGCATCACTGATGATGTCCCAGCGCTGGCGAGGGGTACAAGGAACCGATTCGTACATATTGAGGAAAAAAGCCACCCAGTGCCCTTACTTCATAAATATCTACCTGCTCAAAGATCAGGACTGTGACACTGAAGGACTGTGGAAGAATATGCCATCCTCCCAAATGTGTGTGTATGTGGGAGAGGGGATTATCCCTGCCTATCCCAGCTATACGTACTCCTTGAATTCATCCTATTTAATGTGCAATTTTGCATTGTGTGGTGAAAGCCTGAAGGTTATTTAATCTCTTTTATAATGATTATTAAAGTGTGATCTGCTCTGGAGAAAACTGTAAAACGAAGATCTCAGATGCGACAGTGAAAAAACTGTCAAACAGCCAACTGTAACACCTCAAATTATATTTAATTAAAATGACTGTGTGATATATACAGAGGAAACTTAAATCTTTTGTTTTTTTTTTACATATATTAAAATACCATTTTCACAAAAAAATAAAAATAAAAACAAAATCCATTCATCAATCCCAAGTTAAACTCAATGGACCGTCAAACAAAGTGAACACTTAACATTACACTAGTCTGTACACTTATTTTTTTTTTGTGTTGGATCTTCCCAACCACATTTACAGTGTCACATATAACGTGCCTGCGGTAGAATTCAAAGTGAAGCTGCGACGTGAACATACCTACTTATTAAGGTTTCCATGAGCTGTAGAGGAAAGAAAAAAAAAGCAAAACAAAAAAGCGAAAAGAAGCCATGGCTGATCAACAGCATTTTGGGCACAAATAAATTAAGCACACATTTTAACTTCCCCATTTAGAACCAAAATGGGAATTTCCAAGCAGTCTGAATAAATTAATAACAAAATATTTACCTGTGTACAAGTAATATGTCTGGCAAAGCCACATATAATGTCACTAAGCTGTGGAGGCATTTTACTGACATTCATTTTTAAAATTTCACAAATTATAGATACCTGTGCATAGAAGTGGAAAGCTAAGGCATTGGGAGAGGGGGGGGGGGGGGGGGGGATTAAGGG